>JAFVLL020032514.1:0-31042 GCA_021397915.2 Tor tambroides | reverse complement strand
CGACGTCCTGTTTCCTTGGTGGAATTCCAGCTCCTCAGGTTTCAATGTTCTGATGCATCTTAAATTTGTCTGATTCGGTCTCTGATATCCTACATTTTACTTTCATTGAAAGTGTGGTTATTTTATGGGCTTGTATTTTTTAAATTCAGTTTCATTAAAATTATGAAGTTAAATTAAAAAGTCTTACAAAATTAGTTTATACTATTTAATAAAATAATAAATCATTTTGGTTTTTTAAGTTTTCGGCCAAGTGCACCCAGAAGTTTCGGTTTCCGTTTCGGCCCAGAATTTTCATTTCGGTGCACCCTAATTATTACCTGTACTACAGAGCCTCGGGCAAACAGGGAAATCTGATTCTTTTCCATAAACTCGTTCTTTTGGACAGTTTGTTTCAACGAATTTAAATCAATTACATAATCACGCAATGACAAAACGCAGTAAATTATAACATTAAAGCACACAATTATGATGCAAATATTGGACGCTTTACATGTCTAAAGCATATAAAGTGAATAAACTAGCCTTCTTCAGCTCACCTTTTTACAGAAATAACACGAAACCATAAAAATGTTAATTTCTCCCCTTTATTTAAGTGCTTGGTTCATGTGTGCGCATATCACTGGTGTGACACCTCAGACATATCCAAAAGTGTGTTTTGATTGAGTAACTTGTAGATCTGTGTTGCTCATGCCGTTAACTGTTTCAGATGGTTCAGTCCGTTTGGTGAACTGGTTCATATGGTTTACTAGAATGATTCAAAAAAATTATTCGTTTGCAAACCGAATATCATTCTGGACCATTTGCCTGAGGCGCTGGATAACAGGCAATAATATTGTAAATAATGTTCAGTTTCTTGCACAAAGCCATCATTTCGCTTCATAAGACCTCAATATATCATCAGGAGTCACGGGTATTGATTTGGATGGCCTGAGGGTGAGTAAATTAACAAATTTTCATTTTTGGGTGAACTATCCCTTTAATGCTCAAAAGTCCTAACCTCACCTGATTTGAACCCTGTTTAGACTGAATCATTAAGAGCGGCTGTCCTGTATAATCATGGTGCCCTTGAGCAAGACACTCAATCACAGGTCATTCAAGGGAGGAAAAAAAAACATCCGCTAAGTGACAGATAACATCTCGTTCACTGCTCCAGAACATTGGCTTTGCTAGTGAAGACACTGCAGGGACAAGAGGAAAGAGGCAATGTCAGAATGAGAAACAACACTGCCACTTTTAATTTTTCATATTCTATTAATGGTTTTATGAGAACATACTTCGAGTCAGTGGGTCAGAACAGCACGGACGTTCAGCAAGCGGTCCCTGCAGCATTGCAGCAGAGATACGGTGCTAGTGTGCTTCACCTGTCACCTTCAGACACCATACAATCACACATCAAAGAGCAGCTGCTGCCTCGGCATGCTGGGAATCAGTATCACAGCAGGATGTATTTACTCTTAGCTGTCTTACTAGCTGTCATCACAGCTGCCAAAAGAACTTAAGTTACCTTGTCTTCACAGTCGTCTCACTTCTTGACACCAAACCGCCCTCGTTCTGTTTCACCGGTTGTTAAGAACACCTGGGGAAATCTAGCTGATAATTTTGTCAATGGAGAAAGATGCTTTTTACCAACAGACTGTGTACGTAGTTTGAGCATCTAGCAGCAAGGGGCTAAATGACCTTTGGTCACCAGACAAACTTTGGCCCCTTGTTCTTGACATTGTTATTTTAATATAACTGAAATATTATAGTTTCTTATTAATATTTTGAATTTAAAGAGTTTTTATTTTCTGTTTTATTTTTTTTTAAATTTTAGTTACATTTTTATTAATTTTGTTGCGTGTTCTTGTCATTAAGTTTTTTTTATATACTCTGTCTGTGTGTGTGTACGTACACAGAGTCCCAACACTGAGTCCCCATCTGATACTTGTAAATTCCTACAGGAATGTATGTTTGGTGCACACTACAAGTACATTTAAGTTATTAAAATCAATGCAATGTACCCAAAGTTGTACAGAGAGTAAAAGTAATATATGTATGATGTATGTTTATGTATATATTAAAAGATGCACATAGTTCATTCACTATAGTTTAGAAAATGTAATAAAATATGACAAGAACTCAAGAGCTAAACTGTGTCAGAACAAATTCATTTTGATAATGTCAGGTAACTTTGATAGAAAAGTATGTAACAAAACATGGTCAGCTCAAAGTGTCAAATCAAATTTTTGGTCCCAAATTTTTATCAATTTTACTGGTAGTCCACTGTATGAAGATTTTCTGAATTATAATATGTCACAGTTTAGTTTATTTTGCTATCCTCTCTTACATAAATGAACTACAGTGTCCCACACCCACTAAAAAAATATAAAAAATTCTATCTGGTGTCTGAATCATTTTTGGTTTGACTGTGTATATATATATATATATATATATTATATATATACACACATACACACACATACTGTATACAGACATTGGCAGATGTAAACATGTCACAAAGGTAGACACTGTAAACAGACTTTGTGGTCACAATTATGAATTGACTACTACTGATATAAACTTCCTGTATTTTGTGTGTAAAACAAGCAGAATAATTGCAACATAAAGTGGAGATATGGTTAGAAAGCATGAAGCTCCCGCTGTCAGAATGCCAGTCTGTCAGTCAAGTCTGAATCAAGATGCAACTCATAGCAATGCATTATAATAACGACGTCTCAGATAGTCTGACCGCAGATAAAAGTCAAAGTCAAAGTCTCATCTTTCAAATTATGTCCTTTATTCAGGAAAATCAAACAATACATGCCGTTTTGACGCTCTTTGATGTGGCGTGACATATTGCTGTATAAACGCTTCAGTTCAAATGGCAGTGATCATCCCTTCCTCTTACTACTAGTTTTAATGTGAAATAAACATGAATGAACGTCTCATGCCTCATGTAATTGCTCAATCTGTGTGTCAACCACCATATTTATGCTTTTAGTTTTAGTTCCCTGGATCTTAACAACTAGGCTTAATAAACTGCATAACCCATCTCTGTATGTATCAATATATGACCAAGGCCAGAGAAAATGTCTTTGTCACACAGCGCCGGCATGAACTCACTACAGTCCCACAGGAGCGGTCTGAGGTTAAGTGCCAAGAGCTCAAGAGCACAATAGTGATAACCAGCAGTCCACCGCTATGGGTTTTCAATGTCTATAGCTTTATCTAGGATTGTAATACTGATGGGTTTCCAAAAGTCTGAAAATACACTGATTAAGACTTTTAAACACCATATTAAGACTTTTAAAACAAAGATCCTAGAATAAAATGAAGAAATATCTAAAATTCTGCAAAGCACACCTGTTTTCAACATTGATAATAAGAAGAAATGTTTCTTGAGCAGCAAATAATCATATTAAAATGATTTCTGAAGGATCATGTGACACTGAAGACTGGAGAAATGATGTTGAAAATTCAGCTTTGCATCATAGGAATATATTACATTTTACAAATATATTCAAATAGAAAGCAGTTATTTTAAAATATTTCACAATATTACTGTTTGTTTTTGGTCAAATAAATGCAGCCTTGGTGAGCATATGAAACTTCTTTCAAAAACATTAAAACTTATCCTAGACTCAATTCATTGGAAATGTAAAGAAATTAAGCATTTCTAAGATGTTGGTACCCATTATATGACATTTCAATTAATATTTGTTTTAATAAATTTTGAAATTGATTTTATGAGGTGATATACCGTAAATCAAGTGTACCGATAATCTTAAAACAGCCGAACATTAGGCAGAATGATAAATCAGTCTAAAATTAACACTAACTCACGACTTGCTAAGATCAAACCAGCAACCCTCAAATCACCAGTCAAGAGTCCTTAACCACTACACCCCATCAAGTTTAAAACAATGTCAAAATCTCCACTGCATGATAAAAGGCTGGTGCACACCGAGATATAAACAAACAAATCTAAGCCGATCAATTCACAACCTACGCTCTCTTGAGAGCATGCAGTTTGGAGAACTGAATTTTCTGAATATATGACTGCACTTCTGTGCATTTATGCAGATTTCTCCAAAATCCCCTGAGAGAAATAGTGCAGAGGTTCACTTTATATGGAGACCATCCTCTGGCGTCCATCACATCGACACATTATATAGCTCCTTTCACTCTCCTGCCGGACAGCCCGCTCGCCTTCAGTCCTCCTTGTCAAGGTCATGGTGCCACATTGTCAGTCCTCACATCGAAGGCAGCACAGCACAGCGGCTGGCATTGGATGAATGAGATGAAAGTGAAATGAATGGAAAATGAGTCATTTGCAGATGAACAGAGGAGAATGTAGGTGATTAATCATGGGTTTTCGTTTTTAACACCACTGAATCGAACATCTGCAGAGGTTTAGGTGAATCAAATGGCCAATTATTTTATGCCAGCATAACTGATTGTACAACCAGAACAAGGGATCTGAAAATACATGCACTGAGAGAGGAAAAATAGCTGTGGATTTCAGGATATGGGACAGGCTAAAATCAATACCATCTCAAGATAGATCTGAACCACTGAAGCAAGAAACAAATGACCCAAAATACACTAGCAGCCACACTAAAAATCACTTTGAATACCATAGCAATGTCTTACCTACGTCCTGTAAACATCCAAGCATCATGGCGGAAATTTAAATTTACTACAGACAATCATTTTTGCAGCCAGCTCTTCTACAATCCCTGGTGTGCTTAACTGAAAAACAGTCCATTTGAAGCACAAACCAAGTGGTTGCTATGTTGCCGTTTCAGTTGGAATGATTTGATAAGAGGTCACTCTCATGCCAGCGACAAAAATCAAAGCCTAGCCGTACGACGCACACAGAGCAGTTTATTGAAATTCACAGACAAAACATTGATTGATATGCAATTACCAGTCTGCAGCTTTCAGGTTTCAATTCACACATACAAGGCATGTTATCGACCAACACTTGACCAGTGCTGGGGATACTAACTTCAAACTGTATGTTAAACTATTAATAATTTAAAGTAGTATAATTAAAACTTAGTCTAAGCATAATTTAAAGCTAAGCTCCTTTGTTTGAAAAATAGTTAGCTACACTACAAACTATGAACAAAAAGCAGCTCAACTGTGGTGAAAGCATGAGGTGAAAGAGTGATCAATAACACAGATAAATCCAACTAACAAAACTAGCAAAATGGTTATTTACAAATCTGAACGCAAAGAACAACAACATAAAGCATGTAAATTTACTCTACACGCAACTAATATAACTAGTAAAAGCTAGGGATGGGACGATACACCTACCTCCCGATCAGTGTTAATTTCGTCAACGAAGACGACGACGAAAAATATTCGTCAACGAATATTTTTTCTGTGACTAAGACGAGACGTTGACGAGCTAAAACTAATATCTGATGATAAAAACTATGACGAAATTTATACCGCGTCTTCGTTAACAAGACGAGACGGGACTAAAATGTTATTTGAGGACTAACGGACATTCGAAATACATCATAGGCTAAATTAGCTGTCTTGTCTTTCAAAATGTGCATCTCTGTCATTGGATAAGGGGCGTTTGAATAACTAGTCTCAGTATGGCAGCCGCAGTGGACGATAGGCTACCAAAACGCGAACTAGCGATCTGAAACAATGGCCTCGGCACCCGAAGGGTTAGGGATAGGGTGACCAGACGTCCCGTTTTTCCCGGGAGTCACAATTCGTTGTCGATTAACTTAAAGTTAGTGAAGGCGGGATCGCGCTGATAGAAGCGCTCTCTCTCGCACACTCTCCACTTCTTCAGTTCTCATACAGCGCGCGATCAGTTCTCAGTGCTCAGCACACAAATACACACACAGCAGTTCAAATGTCTATCGTGTAGACTAGAGTATCTCATGTAAATACAGTCGGTTATGGCTTAAGTGAGTGTAAACAGGTGAGTGAAAACTGAATGTGTGTCAGTATTACATGCATACTTTCCGTCTTAAATGGACGGCATTCCTAATTATCTGTGTCATCAATGTTAACCAACAAAAGATGTTGAATAAATGTATACTTGTTAAGTAAACCTTCTGTATCTGATATATTAGCTTACTTTGTATCTCGACCAAAAAATGAATATTTATTCCAGTTTTTCCAAATTCAATCCTTGATTCAAATTTCTCATAAGTTTAATTGATTTGGTCTGAAGAGAGAAGAATTGATGACTATTTTTGTTTGAATAGCTACCAAAATAAATGTTGGTAACTGCAGTTTGACTAAAAGTAATGACTAAAAGTTGACGAAAATGCAATGACTTTTCGTCGACTAAAACTAGACGAAAATGCAATGACTTTTCGTCGACTAAAACTAGACTAAAACTATGAAAGACTCAAATGACTAAAATGTGACTATTAAGCATTTTCGTCTCAAGATAAAGACTAAGACTAAATCAAAAATGCCTGCCAAAATTAACACTGCTCCCGATTCGATACTATCGCGCCGATACAATATGTATTGCGATTTTTAAGAATTTCGATTCTACAAGTATTGCGATTCGATATTAATATGTGTTGTGATTTTTGTTTTTTGTTTTTAACTCTAGACCATGGTAAAAAGTTGAATGATACACTTAATATACAGACTGTCACAATTAAAAAAATAAACATCTTAGCAGTCAATATTGCAATTCGATATTACAATTTATTGTGATTTTGTTTGCTTATTAAAGACTAGACAATGGAAAATAGTTGATTATACCCTTAAAAGGGACTGTATATGATGAGTCATATTGACAAAAACAATGCATCACATCTTTCTAAACTTTTATTTCAGGATCATACTCATACACAGTGTATATTTAAAGTACCTTGAACCATGAAACTTTAAAGTACCAAAACCCTGAACTTGCACATGAATGTAATAGTCAAATGTTCAACAAAATGAGTAGAAAAAATACTTTCTGAAATAAAATAAAGTGCTATGTTACTTTGCATACTGTTTTAGTCATGTTTAGTCATGTTTTCCCGGCAGCTGGGATTCAAAGCATGAAGGTGCAGAAAGAATTCTGGAAGAGGTTTGATCCTCTGCCTCCGTCATGGTTTTTGCTTTCTCGCGCCGGCTTTAAAGGTATATGACGTCATCTAATGCAGCGGCACTGAGCACGCAGAACGATAGCTGTATGACATCAAAGCACTGCGAGAGCTAAAGATGCTTTCGAATCGCTCTCGCGGTACTTTGATGTTATACGCTGATCGTCTGCGCGGTGCTGCTCCGAGTCAAACACACCTATACATTTCGCCCTCTGTTGGAATTACAGAGCGCTAACTTCTCCCCACCACCTCTTAGGAACAATTAGGATTCTGAGGTAAACAAATCGATTTTTAAATCGTTTTAAAAAGAATCGCGATAGTTAGGTGAATCGCTTTTTTTCTCCCACCCCTAGTAAAAGCCACAGCTGAATGGTAAAAACTTGGGAAGAACAATATGAAAGTACTTTGCAAGACACACTGTGTGATAGTATTAAAGTGGCCAACAGTAAACAAATGAATGTAAACTAAATGCAACTAATAAAACTAGCAAACACGTCATTTACATAGATGAATGTTAATAATGTAAATCAAATCTATAACATTTAACTATTTCGCAACTACTCTTTCTCTTCACAAGCTACTCATAATTTATAGTTAGTTGTCTTATTCTAAGTAGCTCAACTGATGTGACAGCATTAAAGTGATCAACAATAAACAGATGAATTTACACTAAATACAGCTAATGATACATGTAAAAACCATCATTCACCACCAAACAACAACATTTAACTATTTAAACTAAATACAACTAATAAAACCAGCAAAAATCATCATTTACACAGCTGAATGCTAAAAACTAAATGAAGACCAACATCATTTAACTATTTTGCAACCACACAGTGATAGCATTTATGTACTTTTGTCTATTTCACAACCACACTAACTCTTAACAAGCTAACATAAGCGTAACTAGTCAAACTTCTGTTTAAAAAATAAATAAAATCTTTTTACGCTATCTAAATTGAGGTGATAGCATTAAACCGACAACAAAACAAATACATTTACACTAAATACAACTAATAAAACTAACAAAAATTGCTGAATGCTAAAAACTTAGCAAAGAACAACAACATTTAACTATTTCACAATCACACTCATAATCTAGCAGAAAAAAAAAAAAAAAAAGCAAAGTCATTTACACAGCGGAATGCTAAACACAAAGAACAACATTTAGCAATTTTTCAACCACACTGTGATAGCATTTAAGCATTTTTTACTATTTCGCAGCTACACTAACTCTAAACAAGCTACCATAATTTAAGTAAGCTTAATCAGTCTTTTTTGTTTAACAAAATGAATAAAGTTGTTTTACACTATAACCTATTAACGACAAGTAGCAAAATTAAGGTGACGACATTAAATCAACAACAAAAACAAATACATTTACATAATACAACTATTAAAAGTAGTGAAAAACGCCATTTATATAGCTGAATGCTAAAAACTTAGCAAAGACAACAACATTTAACTATTTTGCAATCATGCTGATAAAATAGCAAAAAACTAGCAAACACAGTCATTTACATAGCTGAATGCTAAACAGAACAACAAAAAACAAAGAACAACAACAACATGTAACCATTTCGCAACCACACTGTGATTGCATTAAATCGGTCAGCAGTAAACATACAACCTAATTTACATTTAACCTAAATGCAACTAATAAAATTAGCAAACACTGTCATTTACATAGATGTAAACATTTAGCTATAAATATACAATATTTAACTATTTTGCAGCCACACTTTCTCTTAACAAACTACTCATAATTGATCAAAGTCAATTATAATCTATCAATGTCACAGGAACCTTTTATTTGATAAATGAATCATTTATTAACAAAAACAATCCACATAAATTGAATCAATTCATTAAAATGAATAAAACTTTCAGGGTGTGTTCACACTTGTCATGTTTGGTTCAATAAAACTAATTCTGGTGCGATTGCTCTGTTAGTGCGGTTCGTTTGAGTAAGTGTGAACCCTGGTGCGCACCAAACAAGCAGACAGAAACCGCTAAAAAGATGGGTCTCTGTTCGCTTCAAAACGAACTCTGGTGCGGTTCAAATGAAATATGAACACAACACGGACCAAATGCTTCTAAACGAACCAAAAACAGGAAGTAATGACAAGATGTGACGCTATGCGACATGATTTGATGACGCAGAATGAGCGACGTATCCAAAAAAAGATGAGCAGAGGGCAAACGTGGAGCAACGAGGAGGTAAAGTTGGTACACACCTATTGTTTGCGGTGTTCGGTAAGTTCCGGCACAAAATATGTCATTCAACCTCAATCGGGTTGTGAATTTATGACAATGCCTTTAGGTTCGCTGTCAAAAATGCCAGTGTGAACGCAAAGCAGACCAGGACCAAATGAATCATTTTCCTTTTTAGTCCGGACCAAATAAACCAAACGAACCGAACTACAAGTGTGAATGCACCCTCAAAGTCAACATGCGAGAGCGAAGACAGTTTTTGTAGCAATGCTAATTATTAGAAAAAGCAGCTTCTTAACGCAAAAGCTACTGTGAAAATAAGCAAGCTACTGTCACACTAAGTTAGCTTAAGGAACAATCATAACCTACTTGGTGGTACAACAGGCTGCATCTCCTAAATTGAGTTCACATGAAAAATTGTGGGCCACAAAAATATGACCCATATTCTTTCTTCAGCGGGAACTGAAATGCCTGACAAAACGGGTATTTGGATAACCCGACGTTAAGGGAGGTGGCATCACTCTCTGAAACCGCAGGAGGACCAGGGCACAGTCAGGTACTTTCCAGGGAAACAGCCAAAAATAGCCTCCATTTCCACTCAAACGAGCACTCCACACAACAGGGGCCAGCACACACACACACACAAACGCGAATGCACACTCACGCAGTGGGAAGTCGGAAGCGCCAGAGGGAACGGGATGTGGAAGGCACAAAGATACATGCCACCATGACACTCAAGAACACTTGTGCTAAGAGGTTATTTTATTAAACTCTTTAATCTCTCATCATAGAGCTACAAAGAAATGCACTTGTTTTCCAAAAAGCAGACAAACGGTCAGGCCTCATCCTCCCTTGGGCAATGCATCGGCTGGTGTTGTTTATCCAGGGCAGCAATTATGACTATTCTTATTTTTGCTATTTATAAAGCAGACTGTGGCTTATTGGAAGTGCACCAGACGGCATTGTGGAAACGACAGTGACTTATTCGCCGCTTGCACGCAATACAAGAGCGTGTGAGGTCAGGATATTGTTTTTCTTGACTAGTGCACTGGAGGTGACTATATAAGTAGACAATTAATATTCCCTCTCTATTTACTTCAGACCTGTTTTCGTAGCATTAGTGCTGATGATTGATGGGTTGTTCCTGTTGTGCAGTAACAGCTCGCTATGTCTTCAAAACAAAACAAGATTTAGATTTATAGTAACAAACATGGATGTTTTATAGTGAGATGCCATCACAGAATTCAACAAATCCATTGCTAACACTGCTGTTGTTTTCCCACCAAAATGATATCAATTCCTGGAAGATGATGCCATTCACTGGCTTTTGTTAGAATTTACAGAAGACTGAAATAAAAACAGGATGGAAGGGGATATTTGGGAACACAGTTAAAACAACAACAAAAACTGTTTAAAAAAAATTACCAAATAAAAAATTATTCCCCCCCCCCAAAATGTGTTTTTTTTTTTCAAATATTAAACACCTGGTATGTTTCCTTGAAAAATGTCAGGTTTTTTGTTTTTGTTTTTGGTTAGATCTTGCAAAACACCAAGGGACATGATGTGAATTTGCAGTCAAACCAAAGCAGTAATATCTCTTATATCTGTTATATTGTGATAAAAGAAAACTAAAAATGAATTCCACCTTTAGAATTTGAAATTTAAATGTAAAATTTTGTCCAAAATAAATATTTGCTTTATATATCTCGTCCATTTTCCCAGACATGAAAAAGTCTACTTTAAATATACACAGTATAATTGAATTTGGTATTTTAGAAATACACATATAAATGACTTGCAGAGCAGTAAGATTTGTTAAAATTAATGCAACAGTCACTAAATTTTGATATTGTGTGATACTGTGATAAAAGAAAATAAAGATCTTTTAAAAGTTTAATATCTAAAATAAAATAAAATAGGACTTTTACCTGTATACTAACATATGAATGGCTCCCAAAGCAGTGCAATTTGTTAAAAACTACTGTTATACTTACTTAACTACTGCTTTCCATTTTTAGCATTTGTAGTGTATTTTATACAAAATATTATTTATAAATAAATATTAAATATCTGGCTAGTTTTCACAAAAGCAGAAGAACTGTACATTTAAAATACACATATAACTGAATTTGCTCTTTCAGCAGTACACTAACATATAGATGCCTTCAAAGCAAATACATAAGGACTTAAAACCAATTTAGATTCAATGAGCTTTTGGTTTCATGGTTTGATTTCACATGAAAAAATACTGCACAGTAGGAATGACCCAGGTGTGCTGTTTTTGTTGTTTTGCACTGCTTGATTTCACCAGCAAATTGAAAGACCTCGCAGGGAGAGTCAGCACAGCCAACGTTTTCATTTAAACACATGTCCAATTCAAAAGAACATCGACGTCTGAAGTTTTGTGATTAGCGTCCAGGTCGGTGTGATTTACTCAAGACCCGGCCAGTCTCTATTCCCAGGTTTGCCAGGTTTCCACACGAGCTCCCTATTTTCCTTCGGTGATTTACGCAGCTACTGAGAGCAGCTGGAAGATTTTTTGCTGTTCTGGAGTCGAAGTCTCTCTTGACGGAGAGCTCATTCAATGGGCCTGCAAATCCATAAGGGAAAGATAAATCTTGAACGCTGGACTGAATACATCACTCCAGAGTGGGAAAATTAAGCTTTCAGCCAGTGAACGGGAGGAAAAAAAAAAAAAAAAAAAAATGGAAAAACATAAACGCCTGAAGAGGGGCAATCAACTGAATACAAGATAAGAAGGAAAGAGTGTCGCCACTTTAATCATTTTGTTGATGATTAAAGAAAGGAAGTCATATATTAAAGATTCAGGCCTTGGGTAAAGTATGTGTTAAACCGAGCGAAATGAGATACAGTGAATTCAACAGAGAGTTCAGTGGTGTTAGAAAAAGAAAGGTTATTATGCAATGTTACGCTTAACCTTGCTGTACCATTCTGAGTCATGAAACTGTAAAAAAAAAAAAAAAAACAATACAAAAAAAAAAAGCAAAACTATCCACTGGAAAGACTACAGTACGGAGTGGCACACAAAAACAGAGACTGAAGGAAAGAAATTGAGAGAGGAACTGACAGATATTCAGAAACGAGCACCATGGGACCGTTTTAAGGAGGCCATTTTACCCTTTTAAATGAAGGCTGAGGGAATGACAGAGTAAAAAAATGAACCGAGTTCCTCAAGAGATTCAAATCCTCTCTGATTGAGGGGGAGTGCTGGCAACTAACACCAGCGAAATGAAGCGAGACTCTCAAGGGCGACAGCCGCGCCGTCATTTCCAGTTGACCCGCAGGACCTACCGAGACACCTGCGAGATGATTCTGTGACAGCGGAGAGATTTGTTCTGGCACAGCGATTTCAGTTTCGTCAAGTGAGTTTATCCACTCACAAATAGGTGTTTGGGATCCTTCAGTGCTTAGATTTTTAGCAGGGTGGATAAAGATGTCCTGTGGGTCAGTTTTGGCTTCTTAAAAACCTGAATATGCCACTTTGCTAATCTTATAAGAGGTTTAGTCGTTCAACCGGTTATCAATACTGTCAAAATGAGAATTCCTTTTGATATTAATTATAACCTGGCATTCCTCATTAAATGAAGAGGATCTATTAAGTAAGTACCCATAATTATGACCTGAAAGGATTAATAACAAGCTGGGACATTCATATTCTGTACGGCTAGGAAAATGTATCACTTGGCGCCCAATTATTGGCTTTTGCTTGTGCTCAAATACAATTAACAAAACGAAGGAACCATTTGCATAAGTTAATTACATAAAAATGCCAGCCTTAGGCCACATTTCTACAAATGTCAAACACTTTGAGAATCCAATAAGAGAGGTGACCAGCCATTAAGCAGAAAGAGAGGTTAGCTTGAAATTCAAAATATACAGAAGAAAAAAAAAAAATGTACAAATATAGTTTGTATGCTAACCTTATTAACATGCAAAAAGGTTGGTCATTTGCAAATGCTAATTTTTCTTTGTTGATTGCTGATCAGAAAGCGCATGAAATCAGGTTACAGGGAAAATTACAGCCCTTTCACAAGACAAAATGAATCTACAAATCTCCAACATGAATCTCTTTAGTAGCTATTACAGGAACAGTTCACTCAAAAATGAACATTTTCATCATTCACAGTGTAAACATTATAAATATAGGCCTATAACATAAATGTAAAATGAGTAAAGCTGAAACAAGGCCAAAAAGAAATATTAAATAATAATAATAAAAATAATAATAATAATAATAAAAGTAAATAAAAATGCAGATTAAAAAAAAATATTAAAACGTAAACTAAAACCAATATAAATAATTTAATATTATATAACATTGCATTTACTCACCCTTATATTGTTCCATACCTGTATGCCTTAATTGCATCTGTGGAAAATATATAAATGAATGCTGAGATTTTTTTTCCACAGAAGTCAGTCAGTCATATATGAAACTACAAGAGGGTTCGTAAATGACATAATTTTCATTTTTTGGGTGTACTATCCCTTTAAATGAAATGAGAGGAAAAAAACTGGTAGGAATGCTATGTAGGGCTATTGTATATAAAATGCTAAATATGCAAAAACAAAAACAAATGTATGCAAACACTGCATTGCATGCTAACATGACTGGATTTTTGCCAATTTGCCACTTGCAAATGCTAATTTTCCTTTGTTGGCCACTGAATGGAAAACATGATTATACACAGAAAATGACAGGCCTTTTTTGAGGAAAATCTGACTGTACAAATCCCCAGAACAAGTCCCTTTCTGAAGGCTGCAGAAAAGGTTAGACAGCATGTTGCTGACCAAAAGACCTGCTCCGACAACCAAATATGTCACCGAAACGGCAGGGGCAAAGATTGAACAAAATGCTTCGACACGTAGACCCTGAGGACACTAACAATACGCAGGCTGAAAAATAAAGCTTCAATGCAGTAAATAAAAGTTTTAACAGCCAGATGAGCCAAGAGACAAAAGTGTCTCACTCAGTCCTCCGAGGCACAGTTTCGCAACAAAGACTAAGCTCAGCGCTAAACAAGGAAACATGCTCATGTACACTGTGTTAGTCACTAGAAATGCACATCTTACCTTTAAGCTGATCTGTAACCACACTTGGTCCGATTCTTTCTGTAACACGCCCGTCTTCTCGCAAGTACCGGTCATCCAAAAACTTGTCTGTGGCCTCCGAAAGATGCACCTTCCCAGCAACACCCAACTGCTCCATGAGATTGGCCAGGTTGACATCATTGGACCAGACGTCGAATTTAAACCGTTTCATGCCGAGGATCCCGCAAAGCACAGTGCCTGTGTGGACTCCAACACGCATGTTCACCATCTCCTTCTTTTCCTGACAGAACTGCTCAATGGCCTGGATCATCCCAAGCCCCATCTCTACGCAGCAGTAGGCGTGGTCCTCACGTGGTTCGGGACAACCAGCCACGCAATAGTAACAATCTCCCAGCGTGCTGATCTTCTCGCAGCATGTGAGCTCGCACAGGCGATCGAAGCGTCCGAATAAGTCGTTGAGGAGCCCCACCAAGGCATGCGCCGACTTATTGGCGCTCATCTTGGTGAATCCCACAATGTCCGCGAACAGGATGCTGACCGGCTCCATGCGTTTCATGTTGAACGGCCGAAAGATGATCTGGCCACGAGGTATCGACGTCTTTTTGCATTTGGTGCTCTTTGGGCTGGAGGCACCCGCAATGGCCGCTCCAGTCGAGTAGCGCTTAACCGAATTGTCATTGTCGTCATCGCCCTGCTTCATGAGCTCGTCGGCCACCCTACGAGGCATCACTGAGTGGATCATCCGCTCCTTCAGGGCCTTTTCGACCTCCAAGTCTTTCCCATGCATGATGGCTTGGCCGACCTTGAGGAATGTGCTGCGTGAACGCACTTCGGACATAATAAAAAGGTGGATCCCAATGACGTGGGCGCAGAGATGCAAAATGGCTCTTCCTGGGATCAGCCAGTAGAGCGTTTCCAAATGTTCCTCGGTGGAGTTTCTCCATCCGTTGCCTTGAATCAAATGCATCCAGCCAAGCGTCTCAAAAAGCACTGAGTAGAGCAAGCCGAGCAGGAGTGAAGCATACAAACGGACGTGTAGGAAACTGTAGAGCAACGAAAGCACCTCCATGCCTAGAGAGAAGGTGCCAACTGGGGACAAACAAGGGGCAACTGGACCTTCACTTCGGGTGGCTTCAAATGTCAGGTTTTTATCCTCGACGCCACTGAAGTCGCCTGAGTCCTCTTCATCCATCAAAGGAGGAACATTAAAGTCACTAAAGCCTGAAGTCTGGATCTGAAGTGCAAGAGTGAGGGCAAATGTCACCACGATGAGCAGCAGCGAGGCTTGATTGTAGCAGTGGGTGTAGAACCGGGTGAACGTGAAGACGAAGAGGACCGAACAGAGAAGTAGGAAGGAGGCTGTGGGCAATAAGAAGGCAGTCCGTTCACATCGATGAGAATTAGCGATGAAGAACAACCCCCAGAGGAGGCTGGCGGCCGCCAAATAAAACAACACGCAGCGGAAACGTCGTTGCGTCTGAGGGAAGCAGCGCTCGCGGCAGGCTTCCTCCAGAATGTTGGAGTCAAACTTGGGGTTCCAGAAGTGACCAGCCGATCTCTCGAACAGCTGCGGCATCTTCCTTTGAGTCCGGAGGCCTTTGACCGCTGGTCTGCGGATGGCGGATTCGCCTGAGCTGCAGCTGGAGGAGATGCTGTACTTGCAATGCTTGGAGCCCCCGATGATGCTGCACATGGCGCTGGCGCCCAGACTCCCACGCTGCTGTTTGTGTGGCTTGGTGCTGCTGATCCGCACAGACACAGCACCATCGCCGCTGGAGTCGCAGCTTACTTCGCTGTTGTGAAACAGCAGATGTTGATGTTGAGGAGAGGCCATGATACCGTTCAGATCAGATGCGTGCAAAAAAGTGATGAAAAGAAGGTGCTTGGATGGAAAAAGAATCAAGAGGGGGAAACAAACGGAGGTCTCGCCAAACAGCTCTGACGACTAGATGACGAAAAATCTACTCATGCATTTAGACAGCTCCAGGATTTTGAGTTTTGGTTATTTCACCTCATGACGTCAATAGCGCATTCCTCTTCTCTTCTGTCTTTCTTGACGCACATGGGTCGGAGAGGTTTATCCAAAGCGCATGGAATCTCTCGACTTACTACAAGTGAATCAAAAATGTTCTCTCGCTGATGAATCAAAGTTACATAAGAACACCGCAAAAATGAAGACTTGAGTCAAGGACTGTTTGCTTTGACTCCTTAGGGAACTTCTTAACTCCATTCTGAAGCCAAGTGCACCATTTTCCCCATGAATGAGCCATTACATTTGTTTTCAAGAAGAAAATTGTATTCATGAGACCATTTAGAGGACTGTCAGCATTTATGCTTGACGTAAGTTATGGCATTCCTCATATCTAACACAGTCATGCATAATAAAGTCCAAAAACTCCTGATCAAAATCCAGCAGGGGATGAGTATGTCAGAAAAGTCCAAGAGCGTCCAAACTGAAAAACATGATGTCTTTCTACATTATTTACTTGAGAAAAAAATAACTCAACTCGGTTTCTTAAAAATAAACCTTCCGCCCTCTTTTGTTCTTCAGATTCAGAATAAGCGTTTACTACAGACTCCGCGTCCTGTCAGACGGACATAAAGGGCACAGCAGCGTTACTGTTGTTAAAAAAAAAAAACACGTAGAAAAATTCAACCAGTCTTCTCTCTTAAACGGCCTTTCGCGTTAATATTCTCTTGACTGGAGCACCGACCTTTCCTGAGTTCCCGCTCCGGATCTTGCAGGCGCTTCTATTGCGAATTAAACGTGCGTAACGGGATAAAAACCTTAAAGATTGCGCATATAGATTAACTTATCATTCAAGATTAATAAATGACTATACATTCCCATAGACTTAAAACACTGTGATCTTAATTCAGGTTCTGCTGTTTGAAGCCAGTTTGAGCCATTTATATCACTGCGCGTTGTAAAAGTGCTTCAAATGAAGAATGAATTCACCTTGATGGTCAGAAGTCAGTTAAGTTTCCTTTCCTCGTAGAGAAGACAGAAAGTCTGCACTTCTCTCTCCATAGACTTACAGTGGTAAAGTGCCTCTTTGGTTTCTCTTCAGGACTCATTTCCACGGGCAGCTTTTCCTGTGATATCCAAACAAATCTCTTTCTCAGCCGGTTCCTCTATGCTCCCCATCAGCGCACAGCTTGGCACTCGTGACACATGCCAGTGTATCATAGTTGACTTGTGTGCTTTCGCGCGGCTCGGATGCGCCTGTGGCCATCAGACATCAGTGAGATCTCCATCTCTATTCGCAATCCGACGCGGTGTCTGTACAAGTCCAGCAGATGCTGGAAATACATTGAGAGGTGGGGATAAACGCGTGCGTGCACGCTCTGGAGAGAGAACAACAGAAGGGTGGCGAGCACGCACGCATTCACATGGAGGTGGGCTCTTCTCAAACCGCAGTGTTCGCGTCGGAGCGCGTCCCCAACGCTGACGCTGGGGGGTGTCCAATCAATGACGTGTAATGCAGGGGGAGACACAGCTGTCATATTGAGAGCAATAAGAAATCAACCAGAACAATTCAGCGTTGACACCTCTAGATAGAAACATTTTCTTTCCTATCTGTATGTCTGTCTGGTTTGTTTTTATAGATAGATAGATAGATAGATAGATAGATAGATAGATAGATAGATAAAAATAAAAATAATTTTCAATCATTTCTATCATAATTCCTATATCAATCATATGTGACCCAGGATCACAAAACCAGTCATAAGGGTCAATTTTTCAAAACTGAGATTTCTACATCTGAAAGCTGAATAGGCTATATAAGCTTTCCATTGATGTATGGTTTGTTAGGATAGGACAATATTAGACCGAGATACAACTATTTGAAAATCTAGAATCTGAGCGTGCAAAAAAATCTAAATATTGAGAAAATCACCTTTAAAGTTGTCCAAATGAAGTTCTTAGCAATGCATATTACAAATCAAAATTAAGTTTTGATATATTTACAGTAGGAAATTTAAAAAATATCTGCATGGAACATGATCTTTACTTAATATCCTAATGATTTTTGGCATAAAAGAAAAGCTGATCATTTTGACCCATACAATGTATTTTTGGCTACTGCTACAAATATACCCGTGCTACTTAAGACTGGTTTTGTGGTCCAGGGCCACATATTTTGATTAAATAATCATTACTTGGTTACTGGAAGTCTTTTGCTTTCCAGGTCAGCTCTGTTTGGGGGCCAAAGGGTTTATTAAACATTTCCCACAATGTTTTCCGTAATACTCACCAAATCCACCAATTTTGTAATTAAATGTTGATCCCAGTTTATGAAATTATTCCCAAAATAAACCATAAGTCTTTAATCCGCATGTTTTAATTAATAGAGTCTCTTTACTCGGCTGCTGTGTTGTGCTCACGCCGTGCAGCAGTAACTGTAGCTGAATCAAAGTGATTATGTTGTTTTGGAAGCCGGCGAGAGGCTAAGATGCTTAAAAAGCTTCGGAAGACTGTTTCAAAGGAGTTCTCTGGAGAACTGTAGCTGTGTGTGTCTCTAGAGCAGGCTGGCCCTGAGCTGCTGGGTCATGACACAGAAAGGTGACAGGTTTCTTACAGAAGTACACTGCTTGTTCTTAGTGTAGATTATGTTGTTTCTAGGAAAAAGGAGTGTTTTTGAAAAAGCCAAGAGCATCATTCCAACACAGATCTCTCAAGAACATGTCCAGGTTATATTTCATCCTAAAGTCAACAGGGATATTTTCCTTGAGGAAAATAAAAGAGCATAGGATTATTCAGGTTCTTTATTTACATGACAATAATAATAATAAAACTTGTAGAAAATCTTATTCTTAACTGTAATGCAACAAATACACACACACACACACACACACACACATATATATATATATATATATATAGTATATAAATTAATTAATTACAAAAGTAATAATATATATATTTATTTTTACTTTTATTAACTCTTTACACACAAAACACGTAATTTCAAAAATAGTTTAATATATATTTTTGAAAAAAATAAAACATTTTAAATTTATTATAAATTTAAATTTATTTCTTATAATGCAACAAATATAAACATATATTTAAGTGTATATATATATATATATATATATATATATATATATATATATATATATATATGTGTGTGTGTGTGTGTGTGTATAGTAAATAGATGAAAGTATCTGCCGTTACATTGCAAACCTTTGCATTACATTACATTGTATGCATTGTATACAAATGCATTGTAGAAATGACATCCAGAAATACATTCAGGTTGCAGAAATGGTAATTTGTGGGAAAATGTGATTACTTGGCATAAAAATGATGTCACAGTGTGAAAAAAAAAAATTAAATAGACATAATTTAGCAAAATTGATTTTTTTTTTTTCTTTTGATTTTGGCCTGAAATTGAACCCAGATATCTAACATATATGTGTCTCAACTTACACCTTCTGGTTTACTGAAACACAGTTACGAAGACTGAAATCTGGAGAAACAGCCTTGAGAAACCCCATTCCCTTTGAACTTATTACTCAGTCCCCCATTACAGTTCACTCGCACACCTTCCTTTGAGTCGGAGTCACGACCGACCCCGAGCTGCTGCAATGCAGCTTCCAGACCTGTTCTCCAATCACATCTGAGCGCAAGGCAAACTTCAGCCTGCCATCTGAAACGTGTGTATGTGTGAGAGTGACTTCACACGCTTTCAGAGGCCGTACTGATGTTGTGGGGGCTTCCCTTGCTCTGGGGGGAATATAGCACAGTCTGTTTTGAAATATGTGATCAGTGGGCCGTGTCCTCGCACAGGCGCGCAGACCCATGCCATTATGAAATCATTAAGATTAATATCGTTTGGCGACAGGACGCTGGCTTCATTCTGATATTGAATGTGACGGCCATATTGCACATTTGTTTCTCGAGCAGTGCTGCAAAATGAGCTGTTACATCTTCTATTTAAAGCGTTAAACACACAATAACAGAAACAGGAACACGATGAGGAAATTTCCTTGATTACAATTTGTTCATTAGAAGCAACATGAAAGACACCAGGAATCCAATTTACTTCAGTTATGTGACGTAGTTCAGAGGGAAACAGAATACGTGTGTGGGATGGCACTTGATTTTATCCATGGGGGAATGGTGTGAAGGTGTAAAGTGTGCGTTTCCTATCAGAATTGAGCTGAAAGTGAGTTGGATTTATATTTACAGTCATGTATTTGGTAGGTGCTTTTATCCAAGCAACTTACATTGCATTTAAGTTATATAAATATTTCTATCATCCCTTGCATTTCCTGGGATCAAAACCATGACCTTGGGCTTTTTAGCAGCATGTACTACTGTTTTAGCTAGAGGAATGATGCAGTGTTGTGGGAAAGCTATTTGGATTTTGTAGATGCTTTAATCCAAAGAAACCTATACTGCATTCATAGTGTATATTTTATCAGTTCATGCATTACACTCAAAAAAATAGCTCTTTGGCTGAACATGATTCAATCATGGACAGTGGTTCCACGTGAATGAAGCATGTAAAACTAAACAGAACCATCCATGTACAACTAACTAGAATCAATGGTGTTCCTTTAATTTGAATGAATGGTTTTAGTTTAACTTAAATAAATGATTTTCATTTAAATTGACATTCAAATAATCCTACAATTAATGCTTCCTGTTTAGTCATGTGGTGTAACAAACTAAATATAACTTTTCTTTACACATGATGTCCGGTGTTGGCAAGCCAGAATCGATACTGGTTTCATCCAGAGCACTACCATAGTGATTGCTTTATTATTAAAGTGATTTGGATTTTTGTTAGCAGGTCCTCAACCCAAGCACAAGCTCAAGACTTCACCACAATGGTAACCCTAAACCACTAACATAACAGAAACTTTTAAATACCAACATAATAGAACAGTAATCATTAAGAAGTCTCTCAATTTTCTCATCTTGCTAAAAAATGCTTAAAATTACACTTTATTTCAACATTTACTCTCCCAGTTCAGCCCCTTTGCAAAGCATAATGGGAAGTGAAAATCCTGTTTGATTGAGTCCTGGTTGGGTTACTTGATTGAAACATGCTATTTCAATATGAAAACATCAAGTTAAGTCAAAGAGTAATTGTTTCAAGTCAACTTAACATGAAGCAATCACATTTGAAACAGAAACCTGATACAATGTTGTTGAATCAAAATAAATTGTTTAAATAAAGTGAAAGGCATCAAAAAATCATTTTTTTGAGTGTACCTGGGAATCAAACCCATGCTCTACTGTTTGTTATTTTTGTTATTTTTTGCTATTAGTGCCATATTAGTACCTTGGTTACAGGAATAGTTCACCCAAAATTTAAAATCACTAAAAAATGTACATACCCTCAGGCCATCCAGGATATAGACAAATGTGTTTCTTCATCAGATTTGGAGAAAGTTAGCATTGAATCATTTGCTCAGCAATGGATCCTCTGCAGTGAATGGGTGCCGTCAGAATGAGAGCCCAAACAGCTGATAAAACCACTTCAGTCCATCAATTTCCAGTGTCATCTCAGGAGAGAAATATGCACAGCAAAAACAGTTTACAAGTGAAAAAGTTCAAGTAAATATGTGAGTGGATTCTGATGTAAGAGGACAACATGGGACGAACTTTTCCACTAAAGAAAGCAATATTATGACTAAAGGACTCATATTTTAGCCAGAGGCAATGGTTTGAAGATAAAAATGTCTTTATGATGTATTTGTTTCTTACAAACCTGCAGCTTTTCACTTCACAAGACATTAACTGATGGACTGGAGTGGTGTGGATCACTTTTGGATTATTATGATGCTTTTATCAGCTGTTGATCTCTCATTCTGACGGCACCCATTCACTGCAGAGGATCCATTGGTGAGTAAGTGAAGTAATGCTACATTTCTCCAAGACTGATGAAGAAACAAACTCCTTTACATCTTGGAGGGCCTGTGGGACAATTTTTTCTCTTCTCTCAGTCAAAAAGGTTTATAATGGTAATACTCTCTCCACTGCATCATGGTTAAGAGGTTTCCATCACAATGTGAAAACTCACCCCAGTTTGTTCATTTTTAGCTGCTGTACGAGTTTACATTAAACTGTCACTGTTTCATATTGAGCATTTTGTAATGCTTGAACTTTTTCATTTCATATTTTGCTCCATTTCATTCACCTTATGTTGCCAAAAATGGTTTGTACTATAATCTTCCTCACTTCAGTATTTTGCTGTGCAATTTCTGTTGCTTTGTCCTCACATCAATGTGATGCAATAGCTCTTCACATTCTGTGCTCACTCTAGTGGACAACTACTGCCACAGCAACTTCAACACATGGACACTCACTCAAATTAGAAGTGTTAGACTACTTTCAGTTGAATAGTCTTAAAATACTTAAAGAAACTGATTTTTACATTGCCTACAGAAGATGATAGGGGTATTTGCACATGCAAAATTTGTGGTTGGTTGCCAGATCATTTCTGTGCATTTTGTTATGTTGCAAAAACTGTGCGGGAAGTCTTGTGAGCTGTAGTTTAATACTTTTAAACAGCGCTGACTTTGTCACATTTTTAAACAAGCCACCTGTCAGAAGAACAAATCATGCTCAGGGATTGAGAAATATTCACATCATCTGCATGTTTTAATGGTCTTGCTACATTTATGACGACCCCTGCCTGCTTCCAAAAACACACTTGCTAAATATGCAGCTTACTTGGGCATCTCTCAGCACTTACCTGCGGTTAAAATCTAAATCTGATAGCGATGCCACAGTTCATCTTGTGTCTATTTTTGGAGGTGGGAACAAACAGTGACCTTGATATTTAACAGAGGCTAGACAGGTCTTTCCGAAGAGATCCGAGTCTATTAACCCCCACAACCCAACTCCAAAAAAACACACAGCTTGGTTAATAAAACTTTATTGCAGTTTTGTCGCTCCCACAGAACTGCACTGTTTGCACTACGTTCACTGTTGACTACTATACATCATAACTAAGATTCCAAAAAAGCCTAAAGCTTATAAAAAACGCAGCTTTCTGAGGTAACATCTATCTAGATATCTAGATTAATTTGATTATTTCCACACAAAACCCCAACCATTACATAAGACCTGACTATTAGTTATGGAATTTTAAATACACTTTTAAAAACGAAGGTTCTGTTTTGGCATCAATGGTTCTATAAAGAACCTTTAACATCCATGGAACCGTTCAAATGCACAAAGGTTCTTTTTGTGTAAAAAGATGATTAAAATGTTCTTAAGACTAAGAAAGAATAGGGATTAAGGAATAGTTCAGCCAAAAATGAAAATTAGCTGAAAATTTACTCACCCTCAGGCCAAGATATAGATAAGTTTGTTTCTACATCAGAACAGATTTGGAGAAAGTTAGCATTGCATCACTTGCTCAGCAATGGATCCTCTGCAGTGAATGAGTGTCATCAGAATGGGAGTCCAAACAGCTGATAAAAACATCATTATAATCAACAAGTAATACACACCACTCCAGTCCATCAATTAATGAAAAAGCAAAAAGATGCTTATGTTATAAACAAATACATCATTAAAACATTTTTAACTTCAAACCATTGCTTATGTCTAAAAAATGAATTCTCTATCCATAATATTGCTTTCTCCAGTGAAAAAGCTGCCTTGTCTGAATCAGGAGAGAAGTATGCATAGATCAAACACCGTTTACAAGACCGTTTACACACACACACACACACACACACACACACACACAATCTGCTTCATAAGACATCAGTTGATGGACTGGAGTGGTGTGGATTACTTGTGGATTACTGTGATGTTTTTTAACAGCTGTTTGGACTCTCAGTCTGACGGCACCCATTCACTGCAGAGGATCCATTGCTGAGCAAGTGATGCAATGTGAAGTGATGCAGTTTCTCCTAATCTGCTCTGATGAAGACATGAACTCATCTACATATTTTCAAATCTTACAAATTTTCATTTTTGGGTGAACTATTCCTTTGAGGCTTCCTTAGAGAACCCCAAATGGATCTTCTATCACATTGTTGTGAAAACCTCCTTTTAGAACCTTTATTTTTAAGAGTGTAGATCATGTTTTATTGTGGTACACAAAGTGGACAAGTGGAAATGTGAAAAAACCAAACCAAACCCATATGTATCATAACATGCAGTGTAAAAATACTAGTAGCTTATCAGTCTGAAGACAGAAAAATAATCACCCCTAGTGAACAAATCAACCCAAAAGACAGTGGAAAAACACACAACTGGGGAACTAATTCAGTAAGTTTAAAACATGACAATTGCATCACTGTTCACATTCAAGGCAGCTGATACCCATTTTCAGTCTCAGGATATTTTATTTTTGCTGTTTTTTACATTTTTTAAGTGTATGTCAGCCATTTTTGTTTATTCATGCGTACACATTTTTCCATCCAAAACTGCAGACAGTTTATAAAAGTAGTGCGGAAAGAGAGGAGAGATATTTTGGCACGCTCTCCTCGCATTCACAAGAAACTCCGCCTCAAGACTTCACAAGAACCTCCCTCCACCCCATCCCAGAATCCCCCGCCCTCAAACGTCCCCACACACAACCTCTTCACGCAAAAAAAAAAAAAAAAAGTCCCGCGAGATCCGTCTCCATTGATTCGAAACGGACCCGCGGCAGGAACAGGATTAGCTCCACTGCTCCTCCTCGGTTTGTTCGCTCCATCGTTCATCCTTTCTTTCTCTCGTCCTCCTCTCCGGTCTCCCTCTCGCCTGGTTTTCTTCTCTCAGTTTCGCCGGTAGCGGTTCTTGGGCTTTTCCCCGCAGCCGGTGGCCTCGCAGGAGGACAGGGTTGGGTTCTTGCCGGAGTTGATGCTGCCGAGCAGAGAGGGCAGTTCGTGGGTGATGGCACGCTCGATCTTCTCCAGTAGACAACCGCCCATGTAGGAGCACTGGGCTGACAGTTGCTTGAAGCTGTTCACCGGATTGATCCCGAAGAAGTCGCGGTAAGCGTCTCGGTTGGGAAGATCGAACTTGCTGACGTTGGTTTTGGCCAAGATGGACTTGAAAATGTAGAACTTGTCAGGATCGTCCACGATCTCCTTGAAGACCAGTTCGGGGTCGCTGAAGAAGGTCATCCTCTCCTTGAAGGTCTGAACGTAGCGGTCCACCAGGAGTGCGTGAATGCGAACGCGGATGCCATGCTGGCGGATGAAGGCGATTTTGTTCTCCAGGCGGTTTTCAATCACTTGATTCAGGTCTTCCAGCAAGGATATTTCCTCGCGTTTGAAGAGTTCGCGACTGGTGTCTGGTGCGTAGTCATAGGGCCAGAAGGAGCTGACATAGACGCGCGGGGGCTCGGTCACGTTAATGAGGGGCGCCAGGCTCCAGAAGAGGGCGCCATAGACGCGCATGAGGTCCTGGGTCGCCAAGCTGTCGGCCTTATTGAGGATGATACGGATCTGGGACTCCCGACCTTTCAGCTGCCGGAAGAGCATCTCCAACTCGAGACCGACGTCCAGCTTGGTGGGATCAAAAACCACAAAAATGAGGTCCGCGCGATCGATAAACCACTGGCACACGTCGTTGAATGGATAACCTTGAAGTGGGAGAAGAAATATGAAGAGTTAATTATTATTATGCATAGATTGAGAAGTTAAATACATGGTATCTGGAGGGTTTCTAAAAAACCTAACTTTTTAAGACTTTAAGACCTACACAAATAAATAATACCGTGTATCCATTCAGATTAAACCTATACGTTTGAAAAACAAGTAACATATCTCAGATTGCCTTACAGTGTACGGCACATATTCAGCAAAGACTTAATACTCTTTTACTGAGATGCTATTATATTTTTTACAATATTTTTAATTAGTTTTCATTTTCTTATTTTCAGCTTTTATTTTAATTTTAAAGTTTTTGTAATTTTTTTGTGTATTTTTGTTTTGTTTTTGTTTTTATATGTATGTACATATAAATGAAAATGAGAAAAATGTTGTTTTGGCTAGCTTAAGTAAAATAGGCATTTATTTATTTAAATTTAATTTTAGATTTTATTTCAGTAAACTTTTTTTTATTTCATGTTACAAAAAAATGTTTTACTTTATGGTCTTAGTTTTAGTTTTATTTGTTAACTATAATAACTCTGGTGCCAGACCTTGTCAAATCTATATATTGAATATGTTAAATAATGTTTTTCTTTCCTGTAAAATACGGTTTATTGTGTAACCAACATGGCATAATAATCAGAAAAAGACTATGCATAATGTTGAACTTTTAATGATAAAAGAGCCTGAAATACACCGGGATTCTTATTTTAAAATGTCTATGTGTCACTACTTCCAGCTGCTCATTAAAACAGAACAGATGATGATGAGAAAATTTGCACTAAACATTGTCATAATTCATAAAAAGTAGATCATAAACAATCATAAATGTGTGAAATTACTGATTGACAACTGCTCTGAAACTGTGAACCTGTAGAACAGTGAAAGGAGCAGCACTTACATTTAATCAAATCAGTTTAATGAACGAGTTTAATGATCACCTCTTAAATTGAAGACCTCTTAAAATGATAATAGAGACTGTACCATTTAACATATCTAAAACTTTTTATGACCTTCAATTTGGGTTTAAGACTTTTACGGACCCATGGGAACCCTGAAATGAGAGAAATCAGTGGAGATGATGGAGAAGTCTGTACCTCTCTCCTGCTGTTTGCGGTTCTCAATGATTCCCGGCGTGTCCACGAATGTGACCCTCTCCAGGAGCTTGTGGGGCATCTCGATGCCAACCAGCTTCTCCAAAAAGTTCTGGCCGAACTTTTCCAGCGGGGAGAAGGAGCGAGAGCTGTCGGCAGCCATGACGATGCCCTCCACAGTGCGGATCTTCTCGCCATGCATGATGACGGTAAACTCTGAGGTAGTGGGCTCAGCACCTGGACGAACAAACGACGACGCACATTTGTAATAAAACAATATGTTAGAGGAATAGTTCACCCAAAAATGAAAATTCTGTCATTAATTACTCACCCTCATGTCGTTCCAAACCCGTAAGACCTTCGTTCATCTTTGGAACACAAATGAAGATATTTTTGATGAAATGTGAGAGCTCTCTGACCCTCCCATAGACAGCAAGGGTACTACCACGATGAAGGCACAGAAATGTAGTAAGGACATTGATAAAATAGTCCATGTGACATCAGGGGTTCAACCATAATTTTACGAAGGTATGAGAATACTTACCCTAGGGTGCCATTTTGGAGGGTATAATGACGTGTGCTTTGATCTGAACATAAACAACGTAAGTGTGTGGTGCTGCTGACACAGAACACGCATGCAAAGTTCGCGCATGCATCGTGATACTCTCCAAAATGGCGCCCTAGGGTGATGCAGAGCAGACGAATTGTTGAATAAAGTTGTTGTTTTTGTTTTCATTGCGCACAAAAAGTATTCTCGTAGCTTCAGAAAATTTTGGTGGAACCACTGTTTCAACTTTGGTTGAACTGGACTGTTTTACTGCTGTCCTTACTATGTTTCTGGAAGGGTCAGAGAGCTCTCAGATTTTATCAAAAATATCTCTGTTCTCTGAAGATGAATGGAGGTCTTATGGGTTTGGAACGACGTGAGGGTGAGTAATTAATGACAGAATTTTCATTTTTGGATGAACTATCCCTTCACTACCAAAAACCACTTGCAAGCCACACAGATGGCAGTTTACCCGTGTACAGCTGGTAAGGAGTGTCCTGCAAACCCAACAGATAGTTGATCATGGAGGACTTGCCCACGCTCCAGGGTCCGAGGAACAGCACCATGGGTTTGGAGGTGATTTCTCCATCTGTTTGAGAAAGAGAGAGAGTTCTATCATGAATTAAAAAGCTCTTCTTCTCCTTTATAAAGCAAATGGAAATGATAATAGTCATACACTTTCAAAAATAAAGGTTCTTTGGCATCAATGGTTCCATGAAGAACCTTAAACACCCATAGAACCTTTTCATTCCACAAAAGATTCTTTATCCACCTTATTCCTAAACGCGGAAGTAAGCCTTCCGGTTCATTAACCGCTATAGGGAAATAACGAGAAGAATTACAATGTGCAGTAAATGGTAAAACTGTTTGCATTACAAACTAGTTTGTTCATAATTAAGATAATACACTAAAATAACATGGTAAGACACACCAATATTCAGTATCAAGCAGCAAAAAGAGTAGTTTTGTACAGCTAGAAGTAGCTGGAAGCAAATGACACCGTTTTTACTGGTGCTTGTTGCTTATTCTTAGTGCATGTTGCTGATTAACTGGGTTTCATGGTTCACTACCATCACACTTGGGTGCACATTTTAAGACCAGTCAGCAGAAACAGCAAGCGTAAATAGTGATGAATGTGCCATGCAGCATTAACTTGGATTTCTTGAATTTTTTTTATAAGAAAATATCTAATGAATGCCTATTTAAAAACTCATATGAAGGAATGAAGGCTGCTTCACTAACTTCAGCTTTGCTGTTGTAAAGGCTGAGAGTTCTTCAGGAAAAGAAACTAATTTCTGTTTAATTCATTTGCAGAGAATGTAATTTCTATGAAGTACTCCAGAACAGTGCAAACACAACCGTACAAGGCCCCTCCAGCTCTACAGTGGTGTAGAGGTCGAGGAGCTTGTCTAGCAGCTCAGAACATGTAGGTTTTTGAATCCAGTCACATTAAAGATAACCTGAGAGCCACCATCAAACCTTCAGACACCACACTCTTAAAAATAAAGGTTATTAGCATGAAGAACCTTTAACGTCCATGGAATCTTTCAAATCACAAAAGGTTCTTTAGATGATTAAAATGTTCTTCACACTAAGACAAAAAGGTTCTATAAAGAACTGAAAGGTTCTCTGGAGAACCTAAACTGGTTCTTCTGTTGCATCGAAAATCCTTTTGGAACCTTTATTTTTAAGTGTTGGATCTCAGCAGTTAGTTTTGATATAAGCATCTGACATAAGACAAGTAACCCACCCATATGGTCATGCCAGGCCTGCACATGCAACCAACACTGATACGCCAAGGAACTTTAGCCAGAGTATATGCTATATATTTAATATGATGCAAATAAAATCAAGGATATGAGGGATGGAAGTACACACCATTAAATATGTACTGTCTTGAGGTTTTGTCTAATATGCACAAACTATGTTTTGTATGTATGTATTTTCAGTGTTTTGTCTGCTGCGCGCGTTGACACCCAACAGTACAACATATTAAACAGTTTGTACTTCTATCCCTCACTGGCTCATTTTTATTTGCATCAGATTAAACATATCATCTACTAGACGTGTCATAACACCAGTCAAATTTCTGGGGTGAGTGAGTATTTTTGAAACTCTCTTCTGCTCACCAAGGCTCCATTTATGTGATCAAAAATCCACTAAAAACAGCAAAATTGTGAAATATTATTACAATTTAAAATAACAGTTTTCTGTTTGAATATGTTTTAAAATGTAATTTATTCCTGTGATCAAAGCTGATTTTTTCAGCATCATTACTCCAGTCTTCAGTGTCACATGATCCTTCAGAAATCATTCTAATGTGCTGATTTGCTGCTCGAGAAACATTTATTTTTATCAGTGTTGAAAACAGTTGAGCTACTTAATATGCATGTTGTTTTTCAGGCTCGTCTGTGAAACAGAAAGTTCAAAAGAACAGCAATTGAAAATCGAAATCTTTTTAACATTATAAATGTCTTTACGTTTGCTTTTGATCAATTTAATGCATCCTTGCTGAATAATACTATTAATTTCAGTCTTGAACACAGTTGATCAAATTATTCTCATAAACAAAGACTTTGATTAGTGTTCAGAATTAATTCAATTAGACAATTCGATTAGTTGGACGAAGAAAAATAGCTGAACCAAATCTAGACTTTCACCCAAATCTGCTGCTTGAATTGTTGAGATACCAAATTCATCTGTTAGTTTTATATTCTCCAGTTTTGCTCTTTGCAGTGGCTGAATGTCGACTGAGCATTGCTACACGCTGACATATAATGGCACTTTGTAATTAGTGCTCGTTCAGTGCTGATGGTAATTGGGCAGATGAGCGCTAGCTGGCGTTACACTGCAGGGGATCAGAGACGCAGGCAGTGCCATGCAGTGAAGCGCCCCGTCATACCCACCTGTGGCAGAATCCCCCAGTGTGCGTCCAGGATAGGCTGTTTAGTGACGGGTGAGGAGAGAGGGATGAAAATGACAAGTGTGAGGAAAAGTGCAGGCAGAGGAGGGAGGGAGAGAGACAGAAAGAGAATGTGAAGGGGTCAAAGAGAGAAGATGAGGTGGAGGATAGAAAGTGACACTTTTCCTGTGAAGCAGGAGACAGTATGTGATGAGCTGAAATGTGTGTGGATGAGGAGTGATGCTCGTCCAGATACAATGATTTCTAGAAGAGACTGAACATGCGCTGCAACAATCCTATTTACATACATACATAAATAAATAAATAAAGTGTCTTGTTTTACACAGAAGATGTAATATTTATATGTAAACGTTCTATATAATATTCTGTAAACTTGTGTTACACAAAAAATAAAGGGTTGAGCTTATGAAAACTGTCAAGAATGTGTTGGACATACTTCACTCCAAAATGACATGTAAAAACAAATATGTGACCCTGGACCACAAAACCAGTCTTAAGTGTCAATTTTTCAAAATTGAGTTTTATACATCATCTGAAAGCTGAATAAATAAGCTTTCCA
>JAFVLL020032513.1:0-112759 GCA_021397915.2 Tor tambroides | reverse complement strand
GAAGCATGACACAAACAGGAACCATAACAGAACTTCAAAATAAAAGACATGAAAACAAGAACCTGAAACAAAACCCAAAACAGACCTTACACACCCTCAGATTCCAGATTTTCAAATAGATGTATTTCAGCCAAATACTGACCTGTCCTAACAAACCATACATTGATGGAAAGCTTATTTATTCAGTTTTCAGATGATGTATAAATCTCAATTTCACAAAATTGACCCTTGATTTTGTGGTCCACGGTCACATATAGATGTATACAATAATCATAGATATGTGTGTATATATATATTATACTGTAGATACAGATGATAGATAGATAGATAGATAGATAGATAGATTTTAATAATAATAAATTATAAATAAAACAAAATAATATAGATAAAACAGTAATGCGAGATCCTCACTTTTTATATATGTATTATATACAGTATAAATATATATTTAATCATTTATTAAACATAATTGTTTTAGATAATTATTGTTTTTATTTGTAATAATTATATATTTAATCATTTATTAAATTAATTTACAGGTTTTAAATAAATTCATTTTTTTATAATTTGATTAGTTATATCATTTATTTAATTTTATTAGAATTAAAAAAAAATCACAATGAAATGAAATAAAAATACATTTAATAAGAAAAAAAACAAGCATAACTTTTGAACCACATTGTGTTTATTATACACACTATATGTACTATATATTTAAATGATCCAAGGCAATATAACTGAACAGTTTTGTGCTTTGTGCGCTTGATTATACAGAGATATGAGATTTACGTGCGAGCAGTGCTAGTGATTTATGTAGGCCATCCACAGCAACTTAGTCACACCAGAGAGAACATCATTCATTTTTTAAAGTTGAGATGGAGAGTCGTGGCTTCATGCATTGCATTTTGGGAATGTATATAACGCAAATTGAGAGGAAGCATGGCTAGCTTTCAGAGAATCACATTGAAGATTAACATTTACCCCCGGTGTCACAGACCGGTTTCCTAGACTAAAATGTAAGTCTGAGCTGTGAAAGAAACTTGCACTGACTGATCTTAAAATATATCAGTGCCTTTGTTTTGTCTCAAGATGCACACCAGTAATGTTTTTTCTAAGCACGTTTATAAAAATTGCTTAAATGTCCTAATTGAGCTATGATCTAATCCTGGCTTAGTCTAAGCCCCGTCTGTGAAACCAGGCCATATGTTTTTCACTTCACCCACAGGATTGTGTCTTTGGGTTCAGTTTGAAACCTGATTCTTATGTGTTCTTATGAGAACTGAATAATACAACCTTAGATGTGATGATGTTATTTGGTCTGTTCACCCCGGTTCTTTTTTGGTTTGTCATTACTGTTGTTTGACGAGCAGCAAACGCAAGCGATGACGTATAACGCTAACAGATATGTCAGAATATAATGGCCTTTAAAAACACATTGATCCCGTGGACGTTTAAATGATATGTTCTGCTGTGCAGCGCTTTGTAGTTGTTGTTTTTTTCCACCATAAGCTGCTAAATATTTCTCACAGTTATCTTAATGTCACAGGCGGCTGATGTCATTTATGCCTGTAGGTGCATTTATGCTTTAAAGTCGCATGGATGTGTTTCCTGTTCCAGTAAAAAAAAAACTCACCATCTGAAATACTTCACACACATGCAGAGCAATGAGACGAGCTCATAAAACCGATGCGAGATAAACAGAGATAAAACAAAACATACTTTTTGTTGCAATGGAGACTTTCATCAATTTAAAATAGCTTTTGTCTCTATACGGGGTGTAAGTAATACAAAGGAAGCATCTCTGACTCTTGAGCAGCGTTTTGATTTAGTGTGTGTAATGAATGTGTTGTTTTGCTGAGTAGTCGCTGCGGTTGATGGAGGGCGACGGCAGCGGTGCTCTCTCTGTCAGACGCGCTCCACTTCTCCAGTGCTTATAACTCGCTTTCTGTTTCAGTGAAATTACAAAACCAAACACAAATGTGTTCCTGGTGCTGATATACATCTGCTAACATACAGAGGCAATTTTTGTATTTTAGGGTGATTTGAAATGAAACCACTCTATTCAAATTGAAAATGGCTGATGGCAATGACTGCCCTCTCAAATCACTGCGTAATGAGAGCTTTTATGTCAAAAAATAGCTACTCTGTACGTTATAGACAAGGTTTAAATGATTTTGTGTAGTTCATTTGCATGATTTGCGTTAAAATTGCACAAGAAATGATTTGCATTGTAGTTTTGGCATTGAAATGAACTGGAAATGGACCTTGCATGTATATTAAATATCGTTTTGTTTTGCTCAACTTTTTTATTTTTTTACTTTGTAATAATTTAACCCCCAAATTCTCACTACTGTAAAGTGACTGGTAATGAAGTTTTCATTTTGAATTATAAGTCACTTTTTACAGTTAAAAATTCTTAATTTAGTAATTTAGTATTGAAATTCAAAACATTTTCATTAAAATTAAATTCATTAAAACAGAGTTAAATTAAAAGCGCATCAAATACTACCATGATTTTACTATATATTTATCTTTTTTCTTGTTACACTAATGAGAAAGAAACTCTGTATTTTGTATTACAATAATGAGAATCATTATTAATGAAAAAAAAGAGAATTAATGGGGGAAATAATTAAAGAGAAAGGCAGTAAAGAAAAAGGTGGGATGGGTTTAAAAGAGCTTAAATGTACCGGAAAAAAAAAAAAAAATTAATTAAATACATAAAAATTTTCCACTGTCAGATTCACCCCACTATTTGTGAAGTAATTGTTAATTCATTTTTTAAAAAATATCATTATTTGAGATTAACATAATTAATATTAATGAGCTAAGCCAAACCTGAATTTTCCGCATCATCACTCCAGTATTCAGTGTCATGTGATCTTTCAGAAATCATTTTAATATGCTAACTGGCCGCTCAAGAAACATTTTGTATTATTACCAAAGTTGAAAACAGTTGTGCTACTTGGCATTTTCATGGAAACCATCATAAAATATTAATTTCTGGATTTTTAATCAATATAAAGTTCAAAAGAACAGCATTTATTTGAAATAGAAATTGCTGTGACTTGTGATCAATTGAATGTGTCATTGCTGAATTAAAGTATTAATTTCTTAAACTTTTGAAAATATCTGTGTAAATACATGAATACTTTATAATCAGTCAGTACCATGGTATTACTATTTGATACCACAGTACTTTATAAGGTTTGTCGTGCCATACCAGCACAAATACATACAAAACTACAGCTCCGATAAATATCATCAAGTGAATATGAATTTATTTTGCACAAACGTGACCTGAATCACGTCAGTGGCCATGATCGACCCCAAATTGCTGGAATTTAGTAGCACTTAGCTTGTGACTCACCAGCGGCGTCAATATCAGTCTCCAGTGTTTTTTTCTGCCAGAACGAGTGCTGGTGGGAGGACCTTGACATTTTAGGTCGCAGTGAGAAAATGGGATTATTCCATACTAATCAGCAGTTATATTTATAGAAACGACACTGCCTATGACTGAGTAGGTTGCTTGCAATTACAAAATGGCTTGCAAAACATTACGTAGGGAGATTTATTTATGTTTATCGACTGCAGTCATCATTTTAAATATGTCTGTACAAACACGATGATCATAAATCTTTTGGCCATGAATATTTATATGGACATTTACATTACATCAGTTTCATGACACTTTGTCATCAAATTGCACATGAGATATTCACTATACATGTCATGTAGCTCATATGTTTGCATCAGTTTTGAGTTCACTTGACGAGATTGAACAGGAAGCCTGATGCCGCAATGTATCATAATGTAGTGTAATGAAAATCGCTCTGTAGCTGAGAGAAATATTTCAGGGTCAATACAAGTTAAGCACTGTTGCCGACCGTGGCATGCTGTTGATTGCCTGTGACATGTTCCTTCATTTGTAAGTCAAAAAAGTAATGCACTTAAAGTGAAAGTCTGTGGGGCATGGTTTAATCGCAGATTTTTATTAAAGCACTTACATTAATTATTTTATAAAAAAAGTATTGTTGTTAATAATAAGTATTATTTGAACAATGTAAATCACACCTTTGAGGTGGCATTTTCTGTGTGGAGTTTGCTCATTTTCAAAATGAATTACCAGTTACTTCACAAATAGTTCTGACAAAGTGGCTAATTTTTATTTATTTATATCATTTATTTATTTTGGAGGGGGGGGGGGGGGGGGCATTTAAGCTCTTTTAAACTCACCCCAAATTTTTCTTTACTTTAATGCTTGATACTGTCTTTCTCTTTTTTCCCTCATTAATTCTCTTTTTCATTAATAATGATTCTCATTATTGTAATACAAGTTTCATTCTCATTACTGTAACAAGAAAAAAGATAGGGTATTTATAAAACATGGTAGTATTTGGTAGATCATTTTGATTAAATTAATTGAATTTTAATTAAAATATTTGGTAACACTTTACAATAAGGTGTCATTTGTTAACATTAGTTAATGTATTAACTAACATGAACAAAGAATAAACATCACATTTATTACAGGATTTATTCATCTTTGTTAACGTTAGTTAATAAAAATACAGTCATTAAGTTTATTCATGTTAGTCCACAGTGCATTAACTAATGTTAACAAACACAACTTGTGATTTTAATAATGCATTAGTAAATGCTGAAATTAACATTATCTATAAGATTAATAAATGCTGTAGTAGTATTGTTCATTCTTAGTTAATGTTAACTACTGAACCTTATTGTAAAGTGTTACCAAATATTTTAAATTGTAATATTAAATTATTACTAATAATATTATACAGGAATTTTTACTGTAATATAGTAAAAAGTGACTTAGAATTCAAAATGAAAATTTCATTACTAGTCAACTTTACAGTAGTGAGAATTTGGGGGTTAAATTATCACAAAGTAAAAAAATAAATAAAATAATAGTAAGTATATATTTTCTGTCGGCAAAATATGATTTAATTTGTGGTAAAATGTTTAATGGATATTTCTTGACAGGTTTTAAAAGATTTTCCCACACTTCTAAAAATGAAGGTTCCAAAGGGGTTTGTTTTTTGTTGTTGTTGTTTTTTACAGCGATACATATAGAAAAATCTTTTCTTAAAAGAACCATTTTTTGTGAAGAACATTTTAATATTCTAAAAGAAGCATTTTCCACTCTTAAGACCCTTTGTTAAAGGTCCATGTTAAAGGTTCTTCAATTTAACCATAGCCAATGAAGTAACTTTATTTTTAAGAGTCCTGTTTGTCTAGCAGAAGTCATGGAAAGTTATTGGGTAAATATAAGTAACACTAGTTTACTGAGGTGAAAGTTTGTAACTTTGAGTAGACAAATTAGGCAATTGACAAATTCTGTGGTAATTGACATATTGTCAATTTAGAGTCAGTTATACTGAACCCAGAACATTCTTTAATACTGATTGCCTCCCACAAGAAAATGTGCCAGATGTTCCTTAATTAAAATATGGTTTTGTGCAAACTCTTTTTATAACTGCACTATAAATGACCCTGGCCTGAAATGACAGCGACATCGACCCAGATATGAAAGTGTGATGTGTAGTGTTCCCTTTCAGTAAACAAGCGCGTGGATGTTTCTCTGCTTCAGCACACATACATGTGCTGGAAGACTCATGTGGGCAGACACAGCCCGCAGGTCACATGGACGCTTAATGGGCCGCAAGAGATCTCTGACAGTGAGCTGTCAGTGCTGCGTGCATCCTCTTGTTTTACAGTTAAATAGAATTGGATTCACTAAATAGAATTGTTTTAGATTCTAAAACAACATTTCTCCTAAGGCCTGCACTGAAAAAAAAAATTGGTATGGAAACAATGTTCACTTTTCTAGTAGATTTTGCAAACAATTACAAATAAACAGCAAGTAGCAATGAATTAAATGTGAAATTTTGAAGTGGAAAAACTGAAATAGCATTTTCTTGTACAACGTGCTGAAATATTTAGAAAATCTTTTTTTAACAGTATATTACAAGATTTAAATGTAAAACTGCAGTGTTGCAACTTAATAACTGGCAGCCTGCCTCCAGTATTTAATCATGTTTCCTATTTAATCAACATTGTTTATATGCACTTATATTATATGAAATACATTTCATCAGCAGGGCCGCCAATGGATTAATATTTTTAATGTAATTATGTCAATTAATTAGTCAAATGAATTGCATATTAATATTATATTAACCAATGTATTCATTCTGTGATTTATAATCATGTTTGCTTTAAAACAATCCTTATTATAGAATTTACATAACAGTTGAAAGAGCATGTTCATTTTTTATTTTATATTTATGTAATTTTATCATTTTTTACGTTTTCAGAACTATAATTATACTTTTATCATGAAATTAGAGACTTGTACATTTTGTTTTAGTAAAGTCAGTATACAGTAGATATTTACAACACCCCTAAAATAATTCTTATTTTATGTAGGTTATTTCAACATTGCGAATAGGGACTAATTTGTATCTTGTGCTTTTAATGTTTACAAAATGCATAATGTATGTGTGAAACTGCATGCTGACTCTAAACGAACTGGGAGTTTAGATATAGTGAAAATAGAAGTCACTCTCTTATGCACTTTTCCACTTTCATCTTTAAACACCAGTATATACACTGAATTCTTGTCCTGCTGTGACCCTCTTCAGCTCTCCTTCAGGCAGTGTGTGTTTGTGTGTGTGTGTGTGTGTGTGTGTGTGTGTGTGTGTGTGTCCTCTGCTTCTCTCCATTTCTTATTATAAGCACCCATCACACACTCAAGACTGCCCTGTCATTTAAAGGTGACACTACATAAGTAGGTCACAGAAAACTGCGCTTTTACACATTTTATCTCTTACCTGTTGCTCTATATATTTGAGTGTATACATTAAAGGCTGGAATACTTAAACCTAAAGCTCTGCATCATGCAAAAGCATGCTTCAGGAGTTTAATGGTTCCACCTGCAACAGTTCTTTAAGCTCTTTTTATAGTTCAGTAATGCCATGTAGCATTTCTCGTTTATGTAATTCTTATATTATGTAGGTTGTTTCACCATTGCAAATGAGGAATAAATTGCATCGTGTGTTTAGAAAATTAGTAATATATGAAGAAAATACAACAGATTATCAAGTTTATTAATAGGCTATATTGTAGTGTTTCCCAACATTTTTTATACTATATTACTACTATATTTATACTATCAGGCTTCCTTTATTGTATTAAATATCATTGTCATTGCCATTACTTTTAAGGGGTCTTTTTTCTCCACATTTTTTGCAAAAAAAAAAAAAAAAAAATCAATACTGTTATAAATACCCACCAGGCAGGTTCTTTTCAACATTTATGGGGGGCATTTAGAGAAATGTTCTCAAGAAAGACCCACCAGGAAAGATATAAAATCCATCCAAAACATATGTTTTTGTTTTTATACACTTGCTTTACTAAAGTAAAATCAAACTATTTCCGAGTATCCCTTGGAACCTGCTGGTTGGGAATCAATAAGTATGTGTACATGCACTACAGTCTTAATCTGTTTGACCAAGTATACAGTGCATAATCAATTATATTTAATATTTCAAGTATTAAATGCATGTTGCGCTTCACTTATACATTTCTCTGTTTTGGAGCAAACAGGCAACACCAAGGCCAATTGTAGCAGTGTGTAAACATGCTGGATGAAGTCGAGCTGGCATGAATAAATGGATTGGCATGATTTCTTTTGGACTAAATTGGTTGCATTTTAAAAAGATAAATTGTTTTAGTCAGACTAAAGACTTATACAGAGTATCTAATACAAAATACAGAACTAGATTTTTTGTACATTCTCTAAAGAAAATGTGAGCAGTGTTTGCCTGTGCAAAACTCATTCAGCAATTAACCAATGAATACAAAGCATCTTATCTGCACCTAATGCATTAATGATAGCAATTACAGCAGGTGTGGTTGTTTAGTTTTACCGAACAACATTTTGGCGTTCACCTGCGCCAGCGAGTGGCCTACAGTAGGACTGTCCAAAAAACAAAATGAACACTGAGAACACATTTCCCCAGTATAAGAATAAATCAAACAATAAACCACACACATTATACAAAACAATGCCAAATAATCACAAATGTTTTCAAAGCAAAATCTATATATGTAAAAATATATAGTAATATAAATAATTAATTACGATTATAGAATTTCTTTTTGAAAGCCTTTTTGAATTGCTCATACCATGTCATTCTGTTTGTGCTCACCATTTACCATGAGGCTATGGTTTTCTCAGTGGTTGCAGTCTGTTGCTTTGTGGTTGCTAAGTCAAAAGAGCTCACCCCCAAGTCTCCCCCAAGATATTCCTGTCTTTAATACAGCTCAGGTTCTTCCTTCAGATGACTTTTTTTTTTTTACCTACTAGACAAAAATCAAATCACTTAGAAAAAGCAATAGCAGACCTCCTCACAAACCGCACAATTTGAGCTATCATTCATCTCTGTACCGCAATCCAAAGTTAAATACTTGGGGTTAGGAGTTTGTTCAAATCTATCAGCATAAGTATGAGGTGTAACAGTAGAGAAGCCCCTCTAATAACACCTAATCTCTAATAACGGAGCAGCTGAAGCGTGTCGAGGTTTGCTTTCTGCAGATGGAGTTATGGAGGACGTGCGACTCGACACAAACTTGCATTGTCTTTCTGATTGCTTTTCTCCCAGTATACATCAGCCGCAGCTCCTTGTCTAAGTGCCCATCAGAACTGCTGTATCAGGAGCACATCTGCCACACAACCTCTGAATAAAATATTTCCCTGCGAGCTGGGAGAAGAATAAAAGGCCTTTTTGGGTCACAGTCCTCATTCTGCATTTCTAAGAGCCTGAGATTTTTTCCAAGCTCCCAAAAGCTCTCTATTCCTCCCAGCTTTGTTATTAGACTTAAAACCTCTCAACTCATGAATTATTAACCGAATGTGATGTTTATTTTGGAATCTCTTCCAGGAGGTCATTCAGCCGGCGGAATCCACCGAGAGAGTGAGCGCCTCGCTTCTTTAAGAGTTTATGCCATCCAGAACAATTGAGATGTTTGTTTCGCGACGGTTTTATGATGGCGATCTAGTTCACGGCTCAGACCCAAGGGTGTGAGTGAATGAGTGTGTACACAGTGTGTGTTACGACTGAGAAGCAATAAAAATGCATGCCGTCATGTTTACCAAGCTGGTGACACGCAGACATAACAGAAAAAAAATGCTCACGGCTCGTAAACTTGTTCACAATTTTATAAGTCCATGTAGAAATATATCATCGAGGTAGAGAGAGCACATTTCAGGTGATCAAATGTGACACATTATATAGCATGATTGTACAAAGCCAAATAAAAAAAATCATCAACTTTGCCCACATCCTGTTAACATAAGTTAACAGGAAGTACTTTGTGCAGCAAGTGTGTTTCCCCTGGTCAATATAGGGATATGGTTTGGTTTGTTTGACCAAACACTAATTACAAGCAAGATAGATTTATTACAGATGTAAAACTGCACTGCAGTCAGAGGCGTCATGCCCATTCAAAGTGGGGGGCACGTGCCCCTTCAGATTTTTGAGCCAAGTGGATTTTGAATGCAGCTTCTAAAAGAGAAAAAATAGCCGATTAATATTTTCTGTATTTAATACAATCACACCGGCGTGATTAGAACGTTAAGTGTGTCTATCATCAGCTGCTAAATTCAAATCTGCCTTCCCTGGCTGGCGCTGAGCCAGAGATAAACGCGTTTTTACAGCGCTGCGCATTACAACCAATCACACACGATGCTGTTGAGCTTATGAATGCAATGACCAATCAGAGGTGTTCAGATGAGTCATCGCTAAAATGCCGGCGTTTTCTTCACTCGATCGCTGACTGAATATCTCTCTCTGGCGAATTCTCTCGTCAGAAACAACAAGTGCAAATGTGTGTACGAATCTGTAAAATATTAATTTCATAGTGTAAACAGCTTCAGTGATTTTAATGGGAGTTTTTGAGAGTGCTTGAACTAGACTCAGTGAAAATGTTCTTTGATAATGTAAATGTTCTTTGCTCTCTTTCTGTACAATGAAAGTGTTATTAGTAGCCTAACTTGCAATGTTTTTATTCACATTAACTTTCAATGTTAAATTCACATTAAATATAGAGTCAGTCGTATTAAAAACATGTTATGGCATGGCACCCATAAACAGACAGGTTTTTATGCATAGCCTAGTTAATAGATTACATTATTAGACCATCGCCCACTATAGATAAACATAATCTATAAAGATATTTCATGATATAGTTAATGCGTTTGGGAATGTTTAGAATAAAAAAGAAAAAAATAAATAAATATAAATATTTATGATGCCCCTGACTGCAGTTATGCAGAACATTATGCTGGGGGAAAAACCAAAGCTCTTAGCAAACAAGGAAAATTTATGCTGTATCTTTCTTTCTGAATATGTGGCATAGTTCACAGGATGCTTCAAAAAAGCCCTCATGATGCCGAACGCTTACAAAAGCTGACACCTGTTTTCACAGACATTGCCTCATCCTGTCACATCAGTTCGAGAAACTTTTAGCATCGCATTTATGGATTCCCTAAACACTTTCTGCCTTCAGATCTCAGGTTTGGCACCATCTGGCTGGCTTTCCATATTGTGTTTGAGCGCAGAGATGTGCATGACACTCTTAAGCTGTCTTCAAACGCAGCTCTGAACACAATTACCAGACAGCCACGATTACGTGTCATGTCAAACAAAGGCAAGTGATTAAGAGAACATATTCTTCTTTTTTTCACTGGAGACTGAGAGAACATCTTTTATGTGGAGGATTCTTTTCTTTTGGTAAATGACCTTTCTGAGGCAAATTAATTCATATTCCTGAATGGACCCAAGCACGTGTAGGGTTCAGCAAGGATAAAGACCTTCATACTAGAGATGTAACGATGCACCTCGAGCCGGTTGAAAATCAAAGCAAATATGTGATGATTCAAATCAGTTTAGATGTTAAACGAATTGCGATCCAGCTGGGGGTTTGAATGAATGCATCTCTGAGGGGAACTGACTGTCTTTAGAAAAGTTTAAAGGCATTTTCTTTTCACCTTGCCTCTGTATATTGCATATTAAAGTTGTGTTTGTAAGCGCAGCGCTGCTTTTTTTACAGTGGTAACCAAGAAAGCGCTGCATCGCTGCTGTTCCATAAGCGCCACCTGCTGGCAGAGAGTGAATTTGCATTTTCATTTAACCCATCTGCTGTTTCGTACAGATGTTTTATGTAGTTTAGTTTTGCAAAACTAAGGTCAGACCATTCTAAATTATACAATCTAATTTAGATTAAAACCTGCTCATGCTGCATGTATGCAGCATCTTTGTTAGGATCGTTATTAAAATGTGTTTGTTTATATGAAGAGATTTCTTTTATTTGTGATATTAATTTGATTTGGGGTTTGTTTTAAAATTTCAATTTAGTTTTGTTATTTGAGATATTTCAGTTTCACAAAGAAATGTGCAGCATTTTGTCCAAGCAATAATAAAAGTACTTATTTTCATTTAGAATTTGTCTTAAAATCTCATTCTGTCAAAAAATAAAAAATTCACATTGCATCGCGAGTTGAGTGAATCGTTACACTCCCTAGGGTACTTTTCTAAACCCGCTAAACCTGTTTGGAAAATTGTCTTGTACTGAGGGACAAACATTACTTCTTGATAAACATTTGGGCTAATGTTCTTTCACCCAAATGGACCAAGAAATTAAATCTCTTAAACTGGAATGGATTTGGTAGCCATGTGTTCCTTTTTAGAACTAAATTGGCAAGCATTAAAAACAATAAACATAAGGCTTTTGAGAAAGTTCTGAAGATCTCTTAAAAATAAAGGTTCTTTATTGGCATTGATGGTTCCATGAAGAACCTCCATGTAACAGTTTCATTACACAAAAGGTTTTTTACAATGGCAATAGGTTTTGCAACCTTTATTTGTAAGAGTGAAGAAAAATATGAAAGTCTACAAGACTCCACCGTGATCCATGAATATAGTCACTGCTCACCTCTTTTCTGCACAAAAACAACCACTTTAACAACTGGAATGATAAAGGATTTTGAAATTTCTCAAATAATGTGTCTCATATAAAATGCTGGTGCAATAACAGTATAAACATTTATGGAAAAGGGATTATATCTGATGGCAATACTATGACACTTTTAGTGGGATCCAAGCGTCTGAACAGTTTCAAGCAAATTTCACATGTTTATGCTGACACTTTTCTAATGAAAATTATACCTTTATTTTATATTATATATTATGCTATTTAAAAGGGGTCTTATTTTCACCAAGGCTATTTATTTGATCAAAAGTACAATAAAGACTGTAATATTATGCAATACTCTATTTTCAATTTTAATATATTTTAAAATGTAATGTATTTTTGTGATGCAAAGCTGAATTTCAAGTTGCCATTATTCCCGTCTTCAGCATCATTTGAAAGCATTCTAATATGGAAATGTAGAAATGTGATACGTTTTTGTTGTTGTTTAGGATTCTTTGATGATTTAAAAAAAAAAAAAAAAAAAAAACCTTTTCATTTAAAGAGTTTAGGACCCCACATGAAATCCATTGTATTACCATGATATTTTTTTTCTAAATCACAGACTGGTTGATATCAATGAGGCACCAGCACAAACTAAGAAATTTCACAGATTTCTTGAAATAAATGGGAGCTACAACTTTTGGCAGGCACAAAAATGATCCATCCATTCGCCATCCAAGTTATGGCACACATCAATGAACGGCTTCTGTCACTACACAGATGATAGTGCTGTTGCAGTCTGAAAAAAAAGGATTTTACCCACAATCCTTTGTTCCTCCCCACAAACTATTCTCTTGATCCACTGTGGCTGTACCGCAGCATCTAAACACCGGTCGTCAGGTTCAAAACCATTTATTTCCAGGCGACTGCACATGGCTAATATAGCCCTAAGTACCAGCACTTTACCTGATAATAACATGTCTTAGGCTGCTGTACATCAATCATGTTTTGCCCTCCATCTTCTGCTCAGTGTTGTTCTATTCATAGCTCTTGAATTGCACGTCCTTGGCGCTGTATATAATATAGTGTAACACTTTCACTGTATCCTGTGTTTTATGATCTGCTGCATGAACACTATGATCCTCTATCTATTATTTGATTTTTTTCACACTTGGTTCTTTTATGTTTGCCCTGAACGCGAGCCCACACGTCTCTTTTTCCATTGTAGCTTTTTTGGTCCTAATTGCAGTGTGTTTATACCATTAGTGCGAGGGTGTACAAGAGGTAAGTAGTAGCTACATAATGACTCGGGAGATTGATGCCAGTCTCACTGTAAGTACTGTAATTGTCCCTTTAGATTTAACAAAAGTTTTAGATGTACAGGATAAGACATATGGCGCTTGAATCTGCTCCAAATGCGAGCTGCTTTCCAACTCTTAATTTACTCAGAAACATGCGGCAATTAGATATGCATTATTCTGTAGTACGTGTGACTGAACACGGAAGAGCACTTCATTTCCTGGAATGCATTAAGTTGAATTTCAATTCAGTAAATTTCTCTTCCCGTCGTTTAACTTCCTGTGTGTTGTGGCCGATTCAGATTCCAACTAATGAACTGAAAGGAAGCTAATTGTTAGTTTCTGAAATTTGCAAACTGAACTCTGAAGTCAAGTAAATTTGGGTCTTCATCAAAAGTGCGAAAGGAATAGTTCACCCAAAAATGAAAATTTGCTGAAAACTGACTCTCCCTCAGGCCATCCCAGATGAGTTTGTTTTGATTGGTGAGCAAGTGATGGAATGCTAAATGTCTCCAAATCGGATGCCTGATGAAGAAATAAACTCATCTACAACTTGGATGGCCTGAGGGTGAGGCAATTTTCACCAAATTTTCATTTTTGGGTGTTAAAGTGTTTCCAATATATAATCAATTTATACTGTATTTTAAAATTGCATCAGCCTTTGGTTTCTGGCAACCATGCCCAAATGCATCTTTATGTATACAAGGTATACAAAGGTTGTTAGATATCCAGCCATTGTTGCCATTTATACCACAGATCAGTGCAAGAGATCATGTACAACGCACAGATATGTTGACTGATGGGCATCTGTCTTATTGGAGTGAGAATTTCTTCATGAAAATGCCAAAATTGTCTAATGAGTACCTCGTTTTCTTTTTTCTTTTTTTTCTAACTTGTTTCATTTCTTAACTCTCTGCATTTTCCTTTTTTCTTTGCTTGACATCAACAATCTCGGCAAAACACTTGTAACAAAACAGTGTAGTCCTTGTGGGAAAAGGCAATACACAAAAATGCACAGGCAATTTCGACGTTTCTGGTGCAGGGTTAAAATCTGTGACAAGAAACACTTTGTAAGCTTCTCACAAAGATTTGGCAACATACATATAGAACTGTACATCAAGAACACTTCTCCTCCTGCGTGTGTAAACAACCACTTTGAGTTGCTCAGTCAATAATTTATCTGTTCAAAGTCATTAACACAAGATTTCACAAGAATTCAGTCCCCAGTCAATGTTTCTTACCGTGAGTTTCGTCATTCATGGTTGAAGAGACACTTAAAGGCATTGAAAGTCTTTTTCAATTGCCACATCAGGTCAAAAAAGGGTACAAAATTGACAATGCCAGATCACGGCATATGCACCATGGCTCGCGGAGTCAGATGTTCCATCAAAGACAGCCGGCTCTTCCGTGTTCTTAAAGGTCTTAAAATAGATGGACTGAGTCATCGGAAAAGCAAGGTGAGTGTCCTGTCTCTTGTTGTCTCAAGGCAGGGATTCATGCTCACGCACACACACGTTCCGATGGATTTCCAATATCAGTCAAGCCTCATAGTGACAACTGCCCACAAGCCCTTATTTTTCCTCCTCTGGAGACTCGGTTGCCAGATATGTACAGAACATCTGCTTTAAGGTGGCTGCATACTTTCTCAGAACACTCAGAGGTGGAGGGAAATCAACGTCATCTCTGCTTAATGCAGACAAATGAACCAGTGACTGGCTAAACACGACGTGTGAAGGTTTACACTTTTATTCCACATAGCGGAATCTATTGTTATGATGAGAAAATGAACAGCTTTGAGACGATAACAGCCAGGAGCATCCCTTATAATCACATCCCATTGCTTTATGACAGCAAAAATTAGCTAATTGCTGTGAATTTATAGATGGAATATGGGATATGGAGGATAGCACTATTTAAGTGCAAGCTGCACCAGCATCGAATGAACATAGGGTTGATTGAAGCCACATTTTACTTTTTAAAGTGTCCCTATTTACTTTGCATTTCAAAATTACAATATATAATTGATTTTCATTTGATTCTTGAGAGATGAGGCCAAAACATGAACCATGTTTTCTTTAGTTATGAAAACAGCTAATAGCCACTGTTCTTCATATAAAGCTACCATTTTAATAAACAGTATAAAATTCAATTATAGCTCACTGTCCTAAGACCATAAATCAATACTTGATGTAGATTAAAATATCTAAACAGCTGTTCAAAAGTTTGGGTTGGTCGTTTTTCTAATGTTTTTGAAAAATCTCCTGTGCTCACCAAGGCTGCATTTATTTGATGAAAAATACAGTAAAAACAGTAATATTGTGAAAAAATTAAAATAGCTGTTTTCTATTTTAATATATTTAATTTTTTTCTCTTTTTTTCAGTGATAGCAAAGCAGCCAATATTTTTTTATTTTCGATGTTGAAAACAGTTGTGCTCTTTGATATTTTTGTGGAAACTGTGGCATTTATTTTTTCAGTATTCTTTGATGTATTCTTTTTTTTTTTTTTTTTTGGAAATAGTATAGATTTTAGATTTCTACATTTGCAATTAAATATGTCCTTGCTGAATAAAAATAGTAATTTCCTAAAAAAAAAATTTAAAGACCCCAAACTTTTTAACAGAATTATGAGTATATATAACATAAATAAAATAATAAATAAACAAAATAAAATATATACATGTATTTTTATTTTTTATTTTATAGGTTGTAATGATTTTTTTTTTTATTATTAATTCAACAAAGTCAAAGTCTTTACTCTCATATCTCAAGAATCAGCTGAATTTTTAGCCAAATATTGTAGAAGGTCTAACGCTCACAGAAATCAGGTGTAATACAGTAAATAAGGAAACAACTACTGACTATCTTAATATCTTAATACTACTGAATATCTTAATGGAACTGAAATATGAGTGTTCTGAAAAAGTATGAGGCTGTGATTCTGTCTTTTGTTCACACTGTACCTACAAAAATCCCATAAGGGGATGTAGCAATGCACATTGTTGGGCTTCAAATTCTTACTCGACTGACAGCGATTCAGTCCTGTCTGAACCATGTGTAAACCAAATTCAAGCCAAACCACATCCTTTATCGCTCTGCTTTTACATCTTCAGTGCTTCATGCACACCTACAGCCGACAGTCGGCGGTTTATATTCCGGTACCTGCAGCGGAGCAGGTCTCTGTATGTGGAGCGCAGGTCCCGGTTGAAGAAAGCATAAATAAAGGGGTTCATTAGCGAGTTGGCATATCCAAACCACAGCAGCGTCCTCTCCAGCCAAATCGGTATGCAACTACACTTGACCCCACATATAAATGGTCTGGCTGTAGATAGAATGAAAAACGGCAGCCAACAAATGCCAAAAACTCCCACTATCACGCCCAATGTCGTCGCTGCTTTCTGCTCTCGCTTAAAGATGGAGATATTCTGGCGCTCCCGGCTGAGCAAGCGAGAAAGAGCAGCGCACTCCTCAGCTACGCCAGGCATGTGTTGGGGTTTTAGGCCTTGCATCCGGAGAGCCTCGCTGGCGACGGTCTCCAGACGATCCCTACGGGAGAAGTCGGTGAAACGATGCTTGGCGCCGCTTTTTCTGGCGGCCTTGAAGATCTTATAGTACATGAAGAGCATGACGATCATGGGGATGTAGAAGGCCACGGCGGTGGAGTAGATGGTGTAGCCGAAGTCCTGGCTGATTAGACAAACGCCAGGTGTGTTAACGTTCTTTGCCCAGCCACAGAACGGAGGCAGTGTGATCGAGGCGGACACCAGCCAAACACCAAAGATCATCTTCGCCATCAGCTGGCCGTTTTGTCGAGCAGGGTAGGTCAAAGGGCGGGTGATGCCAAGATACCTGCAATCGAACAAACAGCTATAAGACATTATGATAAGATTGTGAATTATGTTAAAACTTTGGAATACTAGCATTTCCAAATGCCAAACTGCAAATTCACTGTCATCATTTCTCATGTCTTTCCCACTGTGGTTATCTTTGACTAAAACAGCTATATTAACTGAAATGAAGCTGAAAATCAAACAAATATTAGATTAAAAATTGCCTTGGCAACTAACTGAAATAAGTACAAGTACTAAAATTACGAATTGAAATAAAACTAAAATTAAAATAAATGAACTATTTAGAAATAAATCTTTAGGAGTATTAATAAATGAAACTAATACAAATGACAAAAGCACAAAACCAAATTACTGAAAATGAAATTAAAAGTAAAATACAAATAAAAGCTAATATTAGCTATGATAGAAAATGAACAAAACTAACACTGATCGTTCCAAACCTGTATGACATTATTCCATAAAACGTAATAGATGTTTAGTCAACATCTGATGTTTAACACCATAAAATCTTAGTCCGTTCTTATGCGCTACATTCCAGTTCTTCTTAAATATTAAGCTGAAGTTTATTGGCTGAAATAAAGCTGAAAATCAAACAAATATTAGATTAAAAATTGTCTTGGCAACTAACTGAAATAAGTTTAAGTACTAAAATTATGAACTGAAATAAAACTGGGAAAAAAATTAACTATTTAGAGCTAAATGTTTAGAAATGTTATAAAATGAAACTAATACAAATGACAAAAGCACAAAACCAAATTACTAAAAATGAAACTAAAAGTAAAATCAAAATAAAAGCTAATTCATAATATTAGCTGTAATAGTAAATTGTTCCAAATCTGTATGACATTTTTCCATGAAACTCAAAAGATTCAAAATCTGATGTTTAACACCATAAAATTGTACTCCATTCTTATGCACTATATTCCAGTTTTTCTGAAATGATTAAATTTAAATGAAATCAATGTTAATCTTTTTCTTCACCACAGCTCTCAAACTTATGTATATTTAATATGGCAGGTCCAAACATGTCACACCAGGTTTGACATCAGTGATGCCAAATTACATTGATTTATGTGAAACTTGTCGCTGAATGTGCACCAAATTTAAATATGTGCATCATACTAATGAATTTTGACAGGAAAAGATTTTCAACATCTCTTTTTGTGTTCCACCGAAGAAAACAAGTCGTACTGGTTTGGAACAACATGAGGGTGAGTAAACGATGTAATTTTTAACTTTAGCAATTAAAGAAAAATGTTTGGTTCCTCAAAGACCCTTATAAGAACCTTTTTTTTTTCTCAGTCTGAAGAACTAGTCTATAAAGATACTTCTTCCATTAGATAGAACCTTGCACAATGGAACGGTTCCATAGATATTAAACAGAACCACAGATCAATAAAGAACCTATATATTTAAGAGTATATATCACAAAGTGTATAAATTACAAGTGCAACTTCTTTACCAAAATCATTATGTACTGCAGATGCATGAACTCGCCTCAAACTTGTTTTTCTACAATTCTGCTCAATAAGACAATAGGTGGTACTCTACAAGATGATTGAGAGGCAAATCAAAATGAAGCGAGACATTGAGCGTTTTAAAGAAATTAAGTTCACATCAGGGGCATACTACAACCAGATGAGAGGGTGGCACAAATTGCATTTGTCTGAGCAGTTCTTGTCTGAACCAATCAGCACCCACTTGAGCCAAGCTGATGAGCAGAAATGGTGGATTTGAGAAAAATACATGAACCAAAAAGAGATCAGTTATATTATTGCCACTTCTGCCGCTGAGGAAATTGACCGTGATGCCACCATTGCATCTGTTGTGGCTAAAGAACCACATTTAAAGAGAGGAAGATTACAGCTCTTGAAGGTTTGATGAAGGATTCTCATTGCCATGACCCTTGCCCTCAGGAAACACTTATGCAAGAGCGTGCTTTCCATAAAGATCTAAATTTAATCTCTGTAAAGTTTCCACTATCACTGGGGTCGTACTGAACCCACAACAAAGCCAGAATGGCTGTACACAATTAGTACAAGACCAGATATGATACTGGATATATCAAGAGATGAACATGTATATACATTTAGCAGATGCTTTTATCCAAAGTGACTTACAAGTGATTTATAGCTAAATATTAATCAGGGAAATAAAAAAGTACCATACTCCCAAATGTAGGTCACACTGAACTCATAACCTTTATGAACTGAATCTTTTTACTTGGCGCTGTATGTTTTTGATTCACTAAAAGAACCGATTCATAAGACTCATTTCCTGTGGAGTCTGTCCAATTCATGAACAGTTCTTTTCAGTCAATCAAGTGAAAATAAATCTTTTTAGTGTCATTAATGTAGTCTGATTCAGTAATAAATTACTCTTTTGAGTCAGTCCTTTTAATGAATCATTGAATCGATTAATCAGTCTTACTGAATCAGTCTGGTGAATCCAACTAAATGAACTCACTGAATCAGAGTGATTTCTGAATCAGCATTATCACTTCCAGGAATGGAATATTTAAATTTATTACACAGCTCTATGAAATATTCTTGTTAGTCAGTTGTGACATTCAGCTGTCAGATATTTCCAAATATTCACCATTGTCCATAACAATGCTATGTAGAGTAATGGACCTTTTTTAAAGTAAGCTTTAAGATAAAATGATATGCTAATTTCATCTTACAGCATTATTTCATGTGTTTTTCTTTTTTGTGTGTTCAAACATTATTTTAGCATTATTTTTAGCATTTGATTGTGCAGAAAATCTAAATAATGTAATACATTTCACTAAAGAAAATTAGCCTCTTCGTTTCCTTTTTATTGTTATATGTGCATTTTCTATGCAACAAATATGTACTGTAAAAACATTTTCCAGACCTAAACACAGATCTAATTGACACTGTATGAGAAGTCCAGTAACTATTTTTGACATTTTGCCCTGTGGTTTTATGATATATGATATTTTTAACATCACTCTCCAATACCATAAGTACTGTTAATTAAACCAGTGGTTTGACAATGTAAAGACAATGTAGGTTATCCATTTACAACATTGGAATAAATATATCCTCCATATGCAGTGACAGCTCCACCATACAGATCTGATTCTCCATAGCACCAGCTCTGGCTCAGGCCCCATCGGCTGCATAAAGTAAACCATTCCAGCTCCCCTTTAAGCGGCTTAGCAGTCAAACACCCATTGGTTTATGACTCCCAGGGCACCGTAGAGGTCCTCGGGTCATGTAAATAACATAGCCATTATTTATGTAATGACACTGAGGGCACAGGAGGTTTCAAGGCTAGAATAATTTTAATCATAATTCTAGGTCATATGGAAAATGCAGTCTGACCTTTTCATGTAATCCTTTGAACAACATGTACAATTTTCCACTTCAAAATGAAAAAAAAAAAAAAATGTCTTGTGAGAGACCTGTGAGGTCTACTGAAGGTGCAAATAAGGATAGAAGCTATATGGATCTCATGTGAATGTACAGTCAAACCAAAAATTATTCAGACACTAGATATAATTTTTGATATTTTTACTAGTGGGTGCAGGACACTATAGTTCATTTCTGTAAATTAGGATAGCAAAATAAAGTAAACTGTGACATATCATACCAAAAAATTCTTCATAGAGTGGACTACCAGCAAAATTGATAAAAATTTGGGACCGAAAATTTGATTTGACACTTTGACCTGACCATGTTTTGTTACATACCTTTCTATCAAAGTTATCTGACATTATCAAGATGGATTTGTTCTGACACAGTTTATTACCATTTTCTAAACTACGGCAAATGAACTGTGATAATGTGAGAAATTTTGAAGGTGTCTGAATAAATTTTGGTTTGACTATACCTTAAAAACATGTTTGTCAACTGCAAAATTTTCTTAAAGGAATAGTTCACCCCAAAATTTGCTAAAAAAAATTAATCTGGAGTGATGTGGATTACTTGTGATGTTTTTATCAGCTGTTTGGACTCTCATTCTGACAGCACCCATTCACTGCAGAGGATCCGTTGCTGAGACAGTGATTTAATGCTAAATTTCTCAGATTCTGTTCCAATGAAGAAACAAACTCATCTACATAGCCTGTGGATAAGTACATTTTTCAAAAATGTTTATTTTTGGCTGAGCTATTCCTTTAATGTGGTAAAAAGCTTAGTGCACCTCTGGCAGTTTTTGGCAGTGCTGTTATTTCCTATAACACGACATTCGCCCGAAATGTCAGATTTTTCATGCAAAGAAAAAAGAATGTGAACTCTTCCACTTAGCATCAAACCTTTCTCTGCTTCCATTGTTTTAAAATGCATCCATGACTTTTCAAAAGCATCTACTGTAAATGTTAGTTTGATATAGTAACCATGGAAGCCACTAGTGAAAGTACACTAAAAATAGCTATGATAGATGTGTTTTCATGTTGTGTCATCATTGTATATTTCAGACGTTGATGAATGCCTAGTGAAGAGTGAGAGAGCTCTAGAAAATTCCTGGCTCTTTTCTTTCTCTCTTAAGCTCTAATACTCTGATGATTCGGTTTGTCTCGGGGGCCTATTGTGTGGTTTTAGTTATACAGTAAGGCAGGGTTAATGGAGAGGATGTTTCACTTCCACCAAGCTGCAGAAGTGTGGTGAAGTCATCTCTATTTGAATGTTTTCCAAATCTTTTTAGGGCTCTTTTAAAAGCAACATTTATCTTTTTGTGTCTGGGACAACAGACGGTGAAATATTCAAAATATGAAAGTCAAGTACAGCTTTTAGACGACCCAAACTCAATGTCCAAAAAAGAAAGGGAAAAAAAGAACATCTCTTTCACAGCTCTTTAAAAGCACTTGAAAATATACTGGAGACTCAAAAATAATTGGTAAAAATATTTGAGGTTTTGATTCCCCCTCTTTTCAATTTATTTTTTGGGGGAAAAAATTACTTTTGATATTACTTTTGAGTTCCAATATATAATTCTGATTATCTTCAACACTGTAAAAAAAAAAAAAAAAAAAAAAAATATATATATATATATATATATATATATATATATATATATATATATCTTTCTACTTAAAATTTCATGTTTAATTCAGTGTGTTACTTGCCATTTGTTTGTATTTTGTAAAACTGTACGAGCAGTTTCTGAGTGAATATTGTTTTAAAGTAAATCAGCACCAAAGTTTATCAGTGAATGTTTTTATTAGATTCACACTGGTTTACAGTTTTTTTTTCAATTGCTAACAAGCGTTTACCAATACTTAAAGTACTTTTTCTAAACGCTTAACACAGCAACACCCCTACATCACACAATTGGCCAAATAGTTCATTTTCTGGCCAAAACCATATTTTGAAATTTCATTTCAAAATGCTGAATACCTTTTTCTGCATATACTAACTCTATCAGAACACAGCAGACCTGATTCAAAATCGAGTCATTCGGTCAAAACATTAGCACTAGTTTTCTATCCAAAAGGAACATATAGTCAATCATAGCGCATAAAATGTCAAAATGCTAACAATTAATGGCACAACAAAAACTGCATTACTTGTCATGTTTCAGTTCGACTTGTACAGAAAAAACAATATGATATCCATTTAAACAACAATAATAATTCAGTCATCTTTTGTGTGTGAAAGTGTGGATTCATTTTCGATAGTATGTGTACTGCATAGTGAAGGAGTCATCAGTACTTTATGGAATGTAAAAGAAAAGTGACAAAACATACAGCCCTTTTCCTTTTGCCCCCTACCTCTCCTTCTCCCTTGTCAGAAAGTCAGAAAGAGCTTTATTACTAAGTATGTTTACACACAGAAGGAGTTTTTGTCTTGGCAACAGGAGCTTCCAATGCAGAAGAAAGTGCAGACATACTGCAAACATACATGACAGTGCAGACATACAGTACATAGGAATTATAACACTAATATAAAAAAGACAGAAAATTAAATAATGCACTATATACAGAAGTAGAAATATAGAGAAAAAAACTTTTTTTTTTTTTTAAATGAATGTACAAATATGTAGTTTACAAATGTACAATTTTCGGATTCTATGTATAAATTTGTCAGTTGTAATGGACAATGTATAGTTATGAATGTTTTAATTGTTCAGGCTGAATATAGTCTGCGGGGAAAAAAACTGTTCTTGTGCTCAGTGCTATATAGCACCAACCAGAAAGCAACAGTTGGAAGAGAGAATGGGCTGGGTGTGTGGGGTCCAAAGTGATTTTCTTAGCACTTTTCCTCATTCTGGAGATGTAAAGATTTTGGAGGTTGAGCAGGGGGGCATCAACAATCCTCTCCGCAGTCCTGACTTTTTCTGCTTCTCTGTGTTGTTCTGTATTGTTTTGAACAAAACCAATCCAAAGAGTGACTTTTTTTTTATTGTGCATGGCCATGTAGTTGAAAGACTTAGAATTATTCATTAAGATTGGAACCAGCTATTTCTCAATTAGCAGTAATTAAAATAATTCGTATCAGCTCTTTTAAGCTGCTGTTGTTGCAGAAGTAGAGGCATTACACTATATTTAAAGTTTGGAACATTAGGTCTTCATTTCTGTCATTCTGTGTTTAAGCATTTGTAAAAACGATAAGAAAGATCCACGATTTTGGTATGGGGTAAGCTTGTGTAAAAAGAAAATTTAATGTTAATTGACTGAATATTGTGTGAAAACAACATGAATTGTGTTAATGGTATGGTAATTGTGTTTAGTGTTTTGAAAATGTGACTACAGATGTTAGCAATAGAAAAAAAAAACTGTAATACAGTATTTTTTTATGACATGAAAAACTGTCATGAAAATAATCATATTATATTATTATTATTTCTTATCAGAGCGACTGGAAAGTAATCTTGTTACATTTATCAAGCCATTTGCGATTGTCTTGATTTTTTTATAATATTACGCTTAGCTATTACTTATTGTAAATTCCGCCTTTGACATAGAAAGAGTAAAGTCCAGGCTAAAGTGGTTGATAGACTGAGTTAATGGAGGACGAGACATGGCAGAGAAATGCACACAGGTCTGTCTCTGAATGAACTGATGAAGAGTGACATACAGAGGACAAAAAACAATCAAGCAAAGGCATTCAGAGCGGCCACCGCTCCTTAACCTTCCTCCTCCTCTCTTCTTTACACAAACTCTCCATCAAAACACCAGTATCTTCCCTCTCCTTTTCTCTCCACTCCTACCTACAACCTTAACCTCTACATTGATCACTTCTGACAACCTCTTTCTCTAGTCATAAAGGCCCATTTTAGGGCACGTTTTTGTGCTTTTTTTGATCAAATGAATGTGACTTGCGTGTTATGTTTGTTGTGTAGTGCTGCAAGGTATGTACTGTGCACAGGCATGATGCATTTTGTGCCAAACACACAGAGCTTATGTAATTCACTCAGACTTATGTAATTCATACAGTATACTGTAACTAAAAATATCTGCACTGCATAATGGAGAAATGCATTCACTTCAAAAAAGAAAAAGTAACTGAAGGATAGAGGATCTCAGCTTTTGCTTACGTACATATACGTATACATATATTCCACAATGGGAAGTGAGAATTGTCCGACTTGACAGCTCCTTTTTGACATCTGAGCCTGCAGCCGCCTACTCCCGTCTACATTCAAGACCAGTCATTTGGCATCTCAAATGAGCCTAAAAGCCAAGGATTGCAGAGGCTTGATGGAAGACGGCACCACCGCTTGCTTTGGTGTTTCAAGGATAAAAAATGCTACAGCGATGTTTCTCTCTCTCTCACTCCCTCTCATCTTGCTGTACAACATTATTTCATTACATTTGTATTCTTTCTGTTTATCTCTGTCTTTCTTCCTCATTCTCTTGCTTTTTCAATAATTTATATCCAAATCCAAGAAGCTTTAGTGCTATGTTTGGTTTGTGTCCAGGCTACAGCTAGTATTTTTTTAAGGTCAGAGACAAAAACCTGTGGCAATTTTCAGATTAGAACTAAAACGGACAATATTTATCTGAATACAAGTAGATTCTTTCCATGTGAGCCAAACGGCTCCACTTTAGTTTATATTTTTGTATTATCACAGCAGATTTCTTTCACAGAGAAAATCTGCATTTATAAATATTGCTCTGTTCTTACTGTATTTTTAGAAACTTCTTCTGATTGCAGACAAATTTGAGACAGTTTGTTGGTTCGCTGAGATTTGTAAAGTGTCATTCGTGTCAGTGATTTAACAGGATTAAAAGAAGATTTACTTCCATTTAATCCAGCTGCTGTCTTGGAGAAACAGATGAAAAGAGATCTCTGATTTTGACAGCATCCTTAAGGGAAGCTGTTGCTGTTTTTTTGTAATGGACACAGTTGGCAAACACTGCCAGATTCAATTACTGCTTGTACACAATTACACACCGTTAACTGGCTTTATATTTGTATCTCGCTGCACAAGTACATAACCTTGGGCTTAAAAGCAATAGAGCTGCAATTTTGGAGGGGATGTAAACAATTGTGATGGACTTTGTTTCTTACAGAACATTCATCAACTGAATAAAAGAGACGCCGTCATATGACAATTGTGTAAAGTGACTTTTAAACCTTTTAGTGGTGACGGCCTGGGTTTGAACTCATCAACAGATGACCTTTTTCACAAAGACATTTTAAACAGACTAACTGAGTGGAGTGAAGCTGCATTTAAGCGATAGGATATATCAGAGGCTTCATGTGTTAAGTGAACTCAGACGTCCATTGGATGCGCGGCATTCTTTGGAGAAGAGCACGATTTCAAACTCAGACTCTATAAAACGGCTCTTAGCAGAGTTGGCTAAAACGACAAGCCTGCTTTTAAAGGACTGATCCAGGTTCAATACAAGTTCAGCCGTATCGACAGCAACAGCTGCCTGCTGTCGATTACAGAGAAAATAGTTTCAATTCTTCTCTCAGTCTATGCTGTTTGTGAGCTTGATTTGGTTGTTGTTGAGAAGGGAATTTAGTTCTTTCATAAAGAATTGTCTGAACTTTAAAAATCTTCAAGTTCAAAGCAGATTCATTTTTTCATTATCTATTACAATTATTATTGTATCCAAGTCACTTAAATTGTATAAATTTGATCAGTTATACTGATGGAATTCATGTGGGTGTTGTTGTTTTTTTTTTTTTCTCTTTGTCACATAATTATCGACAGGAAAAAGTCAAGAAAACATATGTGTATATATATATATATATATATACATGCATTTGGCAGACTTTTGGTTTTAAATGAAGGAACTTTACATTGCAGCTTACATTGCATTTATGTCTTCTCTGGGAATCAAAGTCATGACCTTGGTTCATTTTCCTTGACGGGAAACATATAACTCACCCTAAAGACTTGCATTGTACATGCATTTTTGCAAACTGTGACTTTTGGCTGTTTTTACCAACTGATGGAGTCAAAATCAGTCGTTTTGGATAAAAGCATCTGCTTAATGAATAAATGCAAATGTACTGACAGCTACAGATGCTGCAAACACAGCTCAAGATGTATTGAACCCTGAATAATCCATTAAAATACACGACTTAGAAGGAAGAATATGTCATTTTAAAATCTACACTTTCATATAAAATCAGATAGTTCTTTGCCAAATTTGTTCTTTTGTGACAGTATCTAAAAAAACACTCACATCTTGGCGGTCCTTGGGGGAAAGTCATGAAAACAAAAATCGCATGAAATAAATCAGCACTCCAGTGCCGTCTGCAGCTATATTTAAACAGCTCTATTTTGATTTATTATTGGCTTCATAACCCCCCCCCCCCCCCTTCAGGATTCAGGAGTAATTGCTCTCTAAATATGTCAGATGACACATGCCCTACTGAGTTTATTAGCGACAAACACCAATAGCTCCTCATTTATTAAGATAATTAATTGAACAAATTTCCTTAGTGCTGCTAATATGCACACAAGCAGCAGCTGTCATCCTAAATGCTGAGTGCTGTGCCTGAGAGACAGAGAATGAAGGCATAATACATTTGTATTAGAAAATGGCACGCTTTAATACACCAGTCCGAGCTTTAGATCACATCAAGACATGATACACTGATAATATTATGGATGCACCATGCCTCAAAATATATTTAGACACTTAAGCCATGCTTAAAAACAAATTAATTTTGTCTTTTAAATAACAAATTTGCATTATATAACAAAACATACAGTAAAACCAAGAGGCATCAGCAAACAATTTTTATGCTGCATTACTGTGAATTATTTGATTAGATCACATCAAGACATGATATATCAATGATATTATGAATGTGTCCCGAAAAATATATTTGGACACTTTAGCCATGCTTAAAAAACAAATCAATTTTGTTTTTTTTAAGTAATAAATTGCGTTATATAACAAAACATAAAACCAAGTGGCATCAATAAACAAGTTTTATGCTGTGAATGATTTGTTTGCTTGAAAAGTGCATGTGCTTAAGTGTGCTTGTTTTTAATGATATAATATAATGCCATAATATAATGGTTAAATAAGCATAATCTTTTTTTAGCATAAAAAATGTTAATATTTAATAATTCCCTTCTATTGTTATTAATATCTCTATCAAGATACTCTACATACTGCTCTGGCATTTCAATGATAAGTGTATGATGGGAGTCCCACAACACGCAGGCTGTTTAAATACACTGAATAATCATAATTTGGAATAGAAATGGTTGAACAAACATTTAGACAATCAGATGTCCTTGAAAACATGCAGAGTATGACTAAACAAACAGTTAAACTGATAGTGAAAGATTGCAAATCTAAACTCGAAGATTTGTACATACTGCTTTCCTGAGTGACTATACTATACTGACTAAACATATTTTTTCAAAGAGTTTCAGTTTGTTTGAAGTATTAGAGGAGCAATTCAGTTCAACAACCTTGAGGTCTTTGTTAAGGCAGCAAGTTAAAATTGAATTGTGTCAATAAAAGTTACACCCACATGAGAAAAATGCATCAGGGAGGGGCAATGATTCATAGATATCCCCCACCCTGAAATATGAAAAAATGACTGAACTTTATCAGAATGCAGGCTGTATGAATGTTGTTGTTGGTTTTAGTGAGCTGTTGCTCTAGCTCTTTACAGACATGATTGCTGTTCAGCTTTGGCCATGTTTAGGGCCCTTAGAGCTAGTACTTCAATGAGAGGTTGATTTCTGACACAAATATTAAACTGTAAAAAAAACAAAAAAAAGTGTTAAATAAGTGTTAAAAAAAACAAGCGTTAAACTGAAACAAAGAGACCTGAACATACCACAGAGGGATAGAAGAGGATACTGCTTTTGTTGTTGTTGTTGTTTTGTCTAAATTATGTATGTAAAACAAGAGAATTTCTTGAAAAAAAAAAAGCAATAAATGTAAATATATTTTGGGGTTGGTAAGATTAAAAAAAAAAAAAATTTAAAAGAAGATTCTTATGCTCACCAACACTGCATTTATTTGATCAAAAATAGACTAAAAACTGTAATATTGTAAAATATTATTACAATTTAAAACAACTGTTTTCTATTTTAATGTATTTTAAAATGTAATGTATTCCTGTGATGCAAAGCTGTATTTTCAGCATCATTACTCCAGTCTTCAGTGTCACATGATCCTTCAGAAATCATTCTGATATGCTGATTTGGTGCTTAAGAGTCATTTTTTTTATTATTATCAATGCTGTGCTTTGATAACATACAAAAGAACAGCATTGTTTGAAACAGAAATCTTTCATCTGTCACTTAATGCAACTATTTAATGCATTAATGTATTAATTTCTTTAAAAAATAAATAAATAAAAAATCTGACTGAATCCAAACTTTTGAACTAGTATTAACATCAACAACACACATTTAGCGTTCTAGACTCTCCATATATATATATATATATATATATATATATATAGGGTGAGACGGTGCAAACTATTTTAGACCCAACAGGAAACCCACTGCCTCTTTGTGATCAGACACGAAGAGGGTGTTTACATAGACATTGTAAAATCAAGCATTAAAACCAGCCCATTTATTTCTGAAGGTCAGAGAGAGGGTGGAAAAAAAGCCTTAACCAACATTATAAGCAGGTCCCAGGGAACACAGTAAAAATGATAAAGAGTATCTGATGAATCTGTCGTATTAAAATCTTAAAACTAAATACTTTGTTATTGTAACTGCGTAGTTAAAAGCACTTGATGGTGACCTGTCAACTAAATATCACATATGAGACTCACATGGTCATGCAATGCTTTATGTCACACAAAAAAATGGAAAAGAACTGCTCTGGGAGCCACTTCTGAAAGACATGCTTCCCATCAGAAAGTCTGTCTCTGTTTGTTTTCACTTTGCAGATGGCACGTGTCGCTGGATCCTAAAATACTAGTTAAATAACCATAGTGCAAGTATCTAATACTGCTTTTATAGCTGCATTTACCAGTCATTTCCCACGGCAGCACGAGTAAAATCGATACTCTATATTAACTTAAATTAGTGCCTTTTAATGACATCCATTATCATTAAATAAATGATTAAATATGCTTTACATGACAGATTACCGCAATTGATCATTCATTTCCAGAGGGAGCCGATACTTCATTCATTAGTACTAACATCTGTGTGCACATCTGCTGGCAGGATTATGATATATTGATTTATTCTCTTCTCTTGTTGTTTAGCATTCATAGACTGTAAAGGAACAACACTGCTTGACTTAGCAGTCAAATAAACACAAGGGATTTTAAAGCTATTTATAAATTCCCCATTTCTACTCAGTATTTACCAAATATCTGGTTTTATCCATTAACTTCTCCATTTCATTTCCTGAGTGAAGCCACAATTTCTTTTAGCCTCAGGTGCATTAGCAGCATGTTTTATTCACTTTGGAAGGCCAAGTCAATATCGAGTTGTTTTCCTTGTCCTACTTCACTCAAAAGCATATACATTTTATTTGTTTTGTTCCTCCTCTTTGTTTGCTTGCGTTTTAATATTTCAGAAAAATAAATTGCTTTCCCACAGCATCATTCATTGGTATATGACTTCTGTGAATTTTCATATGGATATTTAAGATATTTTTTGGGAATAGTTCAGTCAAAAATGAAAATTTGTTGAAAATTAACTCACCCACAGGCCATCCAAGATGTAGATGAGTTTGTTTCTTCATCAGATTTGTAGAAATGTAGCATTCCATCACTTGCTCACCAGTGGATCCTCTGCAGTGAATGGGTGCCATCAGAATGAGAGTCCAAACAGCTGATAAAAACATCACAATAATCCACAGGTAATCCACACCACTCCAGTCCATCAATTAATGTCTTGTGAAGCCAAAAGAAACAAATACATCATTAAGGTTTTTTAACTTTAATCCAATGCTTCTGGCCAAAGTCCATATTCCATAATAATGTAAGTTCATCTTCCTCATTCCGTAATAAAAAGTTCAGTCTCTATTGTTCTCTCACATCAAAAAAAAAATTATCAACATATTTGTTTAGAATGATTTTGGACTGTTTTCACTTGTGCTTGATCTGTGCATATTTCTCTCCTGATTCAGATGAGACAACTTTTTCACTGGAGAAAGAATTATTGTGGATAGAAGTCTTATATTTTGGTTTGAAGTTTAAAATATCTGAATGATGGATTTGTTTCTTACAAAAATACAGCTTTTCACTTTACCTGATGGACTGGAGTGGTGTTGATTACTTGTGGATTATTGTGATGTTTTTATCAGCTGTTTGGACTCTCATTCTGACGGCACTGTCACGGGTGCCGACGGAGAGATAAGGTGAGGACTCAAGTGCTGGAGAAATAATGATGGTTTATTGACAAAGAAAACAAAAACAGAACATAAACCTCCTCGAGGGGAAAAACCAGGCAGGCAGGCAGGGAAACACAGACACAACGAGACACCTTTAACAACACGAACGAAACAGCAACGGGACTGCAAACACAAGGACATTATAAAGGGAGCAAATTAACAGGGTAACGAGACAGACACAGGTGATAAAACTGAAACACTAATTGATAACGAGAGGGCGGGGTCAGACAATAACGAGAGCACATGGCACAAAACACAAACAACAAGCCATGTGCTCAAACAAAACACAGCGACCTCTGGTGGCCATTAAGGCACACCAGCAGGTCGTGACACTACCCCCTCCCTAAGGAGCAGCTTCCAGATGCTCCACAAGAAACCAAAACAAAAAGTCAGTGAGGGAGGAGGGCCAAAGGTGGATCAGGGGGAGGGCTGGTGGGCCAGGCCCATGTAGTGGCAGAGGACCAGGAGACAGAAGCCGAGCAGGAGGCCAGGGCGGATCCGAAGGAACAAACCAGGCCGGCTCTAGTGCTTCAGGAAGCCAGGGCGGGGCCGGAGGGACAGGCCAGGCAGGCTCTAGTGCTTCAGGAAGCCAAGGCGGGGCCGGAGGAACAGACCAGGCAGGCTCTAGTGTTTCAGGAAGCCAAGGCGGGACCGGCCGCATGACAAGCAGCAAGGGTGGTACCGGCAGGGCAAGGAGCTTGGAAGTCGAAGGCAGAGCAAGGAACTTGAGCTTGAGCGAAGCCTGCAGGACACAGAGATTGGGAAGCGCCGTCAGGGCAAGGCGCTCGGGGGGCGCCGTCAGGGCAAGGCGCTCGGGGGGCGCCGTCAGGGCAAGGCGCTCGGGTGGAGCCGGCAGGGCAAGGAGCTCGGGTGGAGCCGGCAGGGCAAGGAGCTCGGGTGGAGCTGGCAAGGCCAGGAACTTGCGCCGCTCCAGAACGGCCTCCTGGCCAGCAATGAGCTCCCGGATGGCCTCCTGGCCTTGTGGGATAGCGGAAGCCTTCCTCCGCCTCCTCCGTTTCTGGGAACGGGATACGGATGCCGCCGCCTCGGGAGGAACGTGAGCGGACGCCGCCGCCTCGGGAGGAACGTGAGCGGACGCCGCCGCCTCCGGGAGGGATCGGAGAGATAAGGTGAGGACTCAAGTGCTGGAGAAATAATGATGGTTTATTGACAAAGAAAACAAAAACAGAACATAAACCTCCTCGAGGGGAAAAACCAGGCAGGCAGGCAGGGAAACACAGACACAACGAGACACCTTTAACAACACGAACGAAACAGCAACGGGACTGCAAACACAAGGACATTATAAAGGGAGCAAATTAACAGGGTAACGAGACAGACACAGGTGATAAAACTGAAACACTAATTGATAACGAGAGGGCGGGGTCAGACAATAACGAGAGCACATGGCACAAAACACAAACAACAAGCCATGTGCTCAAACAAAACACAGCGACCTCTGGTGGCCATTAAGGCACACCAGCAGGTCGTGACAGGCACCCATTCACTGCAGAGGATCCATTGGCGAGAAAGTGATGGAATGTTACTTTTCTCCAAATCTGATGAAGAAACAAACTCATCTACATCTTAGATAGCCTGAGAGTGAATACATTTTCAACAAGTTTTCATTTTTGGATGAACCTTTATTTTAATGTCTATTGCATAGAGGTAAAATTACTATGCAGTGTCAGATATGCAGCATTTGCCTGTATAATAATTTTCTTAATGGTGGGAGTGCCACATGTTCCTCATATTACTTGCCTCCTTTGATTTATTTAGCTATTACTTCACATCATCTAATGTTGACCTGTAAGATGATGAACGAACAACTGTCCTTATTAATAGTACAAGGCATAAAACTATCTTCTTCTATTAAGTCTTGTTATCATAGACAACTTCAATGGTTTGTTTTTATATGAAGCATGAACATCTGTTGCTAATGCATGTGAGCAAACATGACCTTTGTGTTTTTTAATGGTAACTGTTCATGGTGTCAGTGCGACCGGATAGGAATATTTTTTGACCAGCATCTGTGCAGTATTTGTGGTTACCACAAATAACAAATAACACTTCTGACTTGTTCCACAGTATGTAAAAATGAACTTATATCATATAGAGTTAGTCATTTTAGATTGAGCTAATGGTATATATCACATAGTTATTTTTTCTGGAAACTGAATGAACAAAAATGGTAATTCATTTATTAAGATATAATAAGATCTTTATTATATATTTATTATATGTTTATTATATAGCTCAACAAAGGCTTACTTTGACATTTATTAAAATTGAAAATTCCTGTATATGACAAACTACTAGCAGCCCAACAATTCTAGCATTAGTTATTCTGTATTTAATTTTAATACTTGATTTATTTGATATATTTTACATAATATTTGATTTAATCTCTGTCCTATGACAACCATTAGCAAATTTGTACTTAAAATGCAAAGATTTTCAGTAAAGACAGCAAATGCAATTAAATAAATTTTTCAGTTTCATCATATTATGAACTTGTTGCACACTGTAGGATGTGTGGGTCTAAACTAATTGTTAAGTACAATTACAATAAAAAACAATTATGTCATTGTATTACAGAGATGCTGTGGGGAAAAAAGTGTAGCACTGTGGCGACATTATGCAACGTTCTATGTTTATGCATTCCTGTATTTGCACCCGATGTCTAGCCTCACCACTTGACTTGCATCCTTAGCAACCCATCTGTGTAATTGCTATTTAAACATTATGTGGTCCTTATGAGTCATCTGGCAGGAAAGTGTCAAGAATGTAAATAAAAGTATAAACACAAAATTTGCTAGTTTATATAATCAACGATTATATTATGTTGAGTACATAATATATCCTAATATATATACATCTACCCCCTGTGCTAACATCTGATCATGCCATTGCCCTTTTGCACAAATATGTTATGTCATATTTCTTTCTTGAACCATGGTGTCTTCTGTATATACAGTATATAGACTACTGTTTAAAAGTTTTGGTTCAGTATTAATGTATATTTTTAAGTTTCTGCAAGGAGGCATTAAATTGATGAAGAGTGACAGTAATGACTTTTACATTGTAAAAAAACAAATCTGTTTAAAATAAATACTGTTCTTTTGAACTTTCTATTCATCAAAAAAAAAAAAAAATTAAAATTATAAAATTAAAATTATAAAAAATAATTTTAAAATTAAAAAGCACAAAAATAACAACATTGATAATAATAAGAAACATTGCTTGATCACCAAATCAGCATAATTAGAATTATTTCAAAAGGGTCATATGACACTTAGACTGGAATAATGATGCTGAAAATTCTGCTTTGCCATCACAGGAATAAATTATATTTTAAAATATATTAAAATAAAAAACAGTTATTTAACATTCTAATAATTTTTCACAATATTATCACTTTTTTTCTTTGATCAAATAAATGCAGCCTTGATAAGCATAAAAAATAAAGTTTGGAACAATACTGTGATGAAATGCCGGTATTTAATGATTATGACCACAGAAATTACACAAGACGCCTTAAAGATTACCATGGTATTTTCAAGGTATATCCAAAAACCATGGTATTGTGGCCATTGTACTGTCTAAAACACAAGGATACTTTCTGCTATTGATTTGCAGTCATATCACTAAGGAACTCAATAGACCATTAAAAAAAATCTATTCTAGCTTTACTCATCTTTCAACCTGACACACATTTGCACACATCTGATACACCTGACAAACTTGCTTTTGAAATTTTAAGCTCCAACATTCCCATTAGAAAGCAAAATCTTCTCTGACAGGACGTCCGAGCGAACGCTCACAGACGAGTGTCAGGATGCCACATGGTAAAGCTGCTCCGTTTCACTCACACCTGATGCTGAATAACACACATGCCACTAAACACCTTCCCTGAACCAGATCAGCAGACATAGTATTTATTCCAACCAGGAACACGGCAGTGCATTCAGTTGCGGAACACATTTTCTATTCATCTTCAGAATGATGCCATTTTATTTTTGCCACTTCTTAATGATGATCTGCAATATTCAGTGGACATCCATTCCAAGGGTTTTTATGTTTAATTCATGATTATTTGTGCTCATTTCCTCATATTTTAGTCATTTATTCTGAGCTTTTGCACATCAAATTGAAGTCATTAATATCAAGAACCAGTCCACATACATTTTTATGACCTTCTCAGCTGAACAAAAAAAAGTAAAATAAAACAGCACAGATGGAAAATATGAAATCTGTTAGAAGAAGGCTAAACCTATTGTGGAGATTCATGAAGCAGAAGTGGCATAAATAAAAACAGCTTTACCTCCCTATTAAATTGTCTGTTTGTTAATTGTTTTTTTTTAACAGTTACAAAACACTCCATAACTGAAGCAGATGAAATATATAACAAATCAAAAGCTTGTTCAGTCACATTTTGCTCAGTTTCCAAGGTATCTCATTTGCTTGACATTTAAAACCTACAACAAGATGTACAAAAATATAACATATTTACAAAATATATGTTTAGGATTTTCAATGGTAAAAATGATTCTATAAATATACAATTTTATTGAATTATATACAGTAATTACATTTTCAGCACACTAATTTTTAAACACTTTTGTCAAATTTGTTATTATTAATGTGGACAATAATGATTTTAATGACCATTTTCACCTTTATTTTGCACACAGGGGTTGTAAGAAAAATATTGTCTCTATTTAACTCTATTTAACTCTATTTTCTCGTGAGTATATATAGCTGACTTTATATTTAAGGTAGGGGTTCTAATGGACCAATGGACAACCAATTATTCTCACAGCCAAGTTGGGTCAATAATGTAATAGCATTAAAAAAAATCTTGATATGAGGGCAAATTATATCTTTCTCCAAAGAACTAGATTTATCCTTATTAAAATAACTATGTCGTTTCAGGTATGTGTCATGGGGAATGGGAAAATGATTAAACGGATAGATTGAATAAAAAATGCAGCAAAATATGAAATCCTGAGTGGAAAAGCACTGGACTTTTTCAAGTACAAATTGATTAGGTAGAATCTATATGTCTCTCTCTCACCTCATTAAGCCCCTCCTGAGAGAAAAGAGAGACAGGCCTCCTTTATAAATAAGACCCAGTTTAATAAATGGCTGAACGTTTCTGTATGCAAACTTATGCTGTTTTCTATGCAAAATAACTACTTCATTTCAGATGCTAATAGCATGTGCTGAAAGCTGGATTAAAAAGAAGAAACTCTTCATATTTGGCAGTTTTAATTAATGAAACTGAAGACTGCCACTGTGATGTGCAATAACATTGCAAAATGAATTCAAATGTAATTCAGGACAATAGACAGGACTGTTTTTTATTTCTCCGAGTGACTGAAAGTCTCAGACAAGCACAAATAATGGCTTTTGTGATGCTGTATGCCTCATAAAACATGTGAGAGATCACAGTTTATTGATCCGTGTCAAATCATTTTAATCGAGATAAGATGGTGGGCCAATGTGTGAAAACTGTAAGGCTTTAGAACGATTTTCAGTTGCAAGAAATGAATGTAATCAAAATGCACTTGCTGAACTTTTAATGGAGTTTAGACATAAAGTATAGATAGACACAATCTTCTGTCTGTTAGTCTCCAAGAACAATATGAAGGCATTACATTATGAGATCACTTTACTTAATGCATTACTTGCGAAAAATAATCTGTTCGGACGTGAACATTAGCAATACGAATGGCTGTATAAGGTCTACATGAAATGGCAGTCACAGTTCATTTTCATATATACATTTTTATGTAAAGACAAGCCTTTTTCCTTTTGAATTTTTCATAATAAGGTAAGAAACATGTATTAAGAAAATATATAGAGTTGGTTTTGAATTCACTTTGACTTTAAATTCAAACTTTACATTTCGGATTTTAAATTCAAAGCATTTATTCAGTAAATTAAATGAATGCACAAATATATTGAATAATAAAATTGTATTTTCAGCACAATCCTTTTTAAACACATTTGCCAGAACCACCAATGATTTTAAACTCTCGCTATACAGTATTGTTTTACATTGCTTCACAGTAATCTAAAAATAGCAGCCATAAAAACCCCCATGAGCCAGTAAAAATCATGCGAGCAGCAGAAGATTCAACATCATCTCTCGATTGGCAGGATGAGAATATAGAAAATCACTGAAAGCAGCTCTTAGAGATTTTTGTGTTCGTTAACTTGGAATGTAAATGCAACCACCTGCAGCTGACAGTGTGTTGACCTGTGAACAGAAACACTAACACAGTTAGGACAGTTAAAAATTGATGTAGTTTTATATCAAGCTATGTGTAAAAGCCCTGGATGGGTCACTCAGGATGAATCAATAATGTAACAGAAGTGAAAAAAGGAAACATCTGGATAGGAGACCAAATCTTTACCTAAGGACATTTTCATCACACAAGCAGAGACACCTGCTCAGCAAGCAGAGGCACCTGCTTGCTGAGAACCTTAATAAAAGATGTACCAAAAAAGATGATTATCTTTACACAGAGGCTGTTATCATGATTCCCAAGGAAGTGTGTGTATATGGAAATTATATGAAAGTCATTGCCACCAAGTGGTCCAATATAAACCCACTATATATACCACATATAGCCCAATATACTACACCTCTAGCGGTGAACAAGCCTGTCGCCAGCTCAGAATAACCTGCAGCAAACTGAACTCAAAAGAAGAAAGTCTATTTTGCAGTTTTAACAATGATTGAGACTGAACATTCATCATAGATTGCCACCAAGTTGTGCAATAATGTTGCAAAATTAATTCAAACGAAATTCAGGACATCTGCAAGACAGATAGAACTGTTTTCTTTTTTCTCTCTGACTGAATGAAAATCTCAGACAAGCACAAATGATGACAGTTAGAGCCATAATAGACCTTATTCAAATATGAGAATATTGAAGTACTGTTAAAATTTTTAAAATTTTGTTTTTATAATCTTTAAGAATGTTTATATTGTTATTATATGCTTTTATTATGTCCTTGCTAACTGATGAGGGGACTAAGACGTCATATTCGAGTTAGTGGTGTAGCAAGGAAGAGACGGAGCAATACAGTTTTTGACCGTCGTTCCATATTGTGTTACATAAAGTTAAAAGATTGTTCCTGCTTTGAAGTACAAATAAACGGGAATCAAAAAGGAATATAACGACTTGGATGAGTTCGTTGCGTCGGACTGGTTGCTTTAAACGAATGGTACATTTGCAAAACTTGGGTCATTAGGAGTGCCATTATAACGACTTTTGTGATGGCACTTACAATGTAAGTAATGAACTTACAATGGAAGTCTACTGGGAAATGCATCAGAGGATTGAAAAGCAGAATCTGAAGCTTGTGTGTTTGTGAAAACAACTGTTGTTTAAATAGTCCCTTTAAAGATGGAGCTGTTTTTTCTAGGTGAATGAACTTGTGGTTACGTGCTACTGACACTGTTTATGTAGTTTGCAAGCATTTTAAAAACTAATGGAGGAATCTAAAGTATTTTCTGTGGTAACTGACAGGATCTGTGTAGTTTAAAAGGATAGTTCACCCAAAAATGAACTTTGTCGATGTTACACATGCAAATTTGGGTTGCTTTTTGCTGTTTTTGAAGCTTGACAGCCCCTGTGTAACCCGTTTACTTTCATTGTATGGAAAAGACTAAATATTTGTGTGTAAAATCACATGGGTTTGGATGCACAAAATGAGGGTAAGTACATGATGACAGAATATATTTCTTTTTCAGGCTATCACTATAAGGATTTCTAAGCTGTTCCCCTCAGCTTTTATATAAGAAAACGTCGTCTTTTTTCTCTGCGGTGTGCCTTTTCCCTTAACATCTACCGCTGAAACCTCCTGTAGAGATAACTCTATGAATTTTCAGCCTCCCTCCTGTGCGACAACTGCTTCAACCTCCCTTGCACTGTTCTCATATGCTGTGGTACAGCATGATTTCGGTTCTCCATCCTCCCTGAGGAATAAACCATATTACCGCTTGTCATCATTTCTGGCATAGGTCATGCAAGATGATACCCAATGATTTTGGAGATTCGAGCATGTCTGCTTGAGCGCGTGTTCAGTGTGACCCCTGGCAGCACATTAGAAACGTGCAATACTCTTAAGTGATTATATAAAAATATTAGTGTGAAATTCACAATAACCGTTTCTCCTGTCCTTTCTGCTCTTGGAAAAATCAGTGGCAGTCGAAAACACCTCAGATGACACTGACAGGTGTGACTCAGCGTGTCAGGCGGATCTCAGGTGAGTTTTACCTCAGAGCAGCCTCTCTCTGGGCCTCCATATTGCACTGCGAAGCTGGTCAGGAGAGCAGAAACAGCGTCATATGCCACTAAGACTCAAGGAGAGTAGTCACAAGAACACTAGAGACCTGAGGCTAGTTCCTGGGCCACTGGGAAAACCTGCTTTTTGAACCTGAACCGCATCTGTGTCCGTTCTCATTTCTAAATTCTAGAAGACAGCCAGACCGTGTGTGTCTCATTTGCAATTTTAATGCGAATCTGTCCCTTCCCATCTCCACATGCAGAATTCCCCCGTCCAACATATACGAGGTGATTTTTTTCTTGCACAAAGGACAGAGTTACTACTGCTAAGAGGATAGACTTCCTTCACTCACGCTGGAGTTTAATTATTAATGCCACTCGCCTGAATAATTGATATCACAATTTATTAATCTCAACAGGAACACCAGAACTAAAGTGACCAAGTAAAATAGAGATAATGTGGGCATGTATGTGGCTTTGACTATTTCACAGGTAAAACACTGCTGGTTTCACAGACAGGGCTTAGACTAAGCCAGGATTAGGCCATAGTTCAATTAGGACATTTAAGTAATTTTTATAAACATGCCTTAGAAAAAAACATGCCTGGTGTGCATCTTGAGACAAATCAAGGGCACTGACATATTTCAAGATCAGTCAGTGCAAGTTTCTTTCAGTTGAAACAGCTCAGACTTACATTTTAGTCTGGGACTAGGCTTAAGCCTTGTCTGTGAAACCAATGTTGAGACTACAGTATGCAATCATGATGTACAATACAAGGAGACTAAAGTCCTAAATTTACTACATTTACAGAAGGACTGAATTCAGTTTAAAATAAGGGTATTCCTCATGCTTTTCATAAAACAATATAGGCCATTTGTGTCAACTGGCCCTAAATGTATATGACAGAAATTTCTGTAATGACAGAAATTGTCATTTGTAAAGTAATCTATTGGATTACACATATTAGGTAATGTATTCTGACTACTTTTGACCAAATTTATATGAAGATCTATTCTATTCTTTCAACATAAACATCATGACGTGTGTTAAACATTATACACCACGGTTTCCAAAACTGGGGTTCGTGAATAAATAATGACTAATTAAATCACAAAAATGTCAATATGTCAATGATGAACTACTTTTAAAATGTAAAAAAAAAACAAAAAAAACAATCAGAATAAAATACTTGAACAGTAAAAATTGAAATATTTTAATTGTTTACCTTCATGTGGAATAGTTCACCCAAAAATGAAAATTGTGTCATCATTTAAAAAACCTGTATAAGTTTCTTTCTTATGTTGAACACAAAAGAAGATATTTTGAAGAACCAAACAGTTGTTGGTCCCCACTGACTTCCATAGTAGGGAAAGAAATACTGTGGAAGTCAATGGGGACCATCAACTGTTTAATTACCATCATTCTTCAAAATAATTTATTTTATGTTCAGCATAAGAAAGAAACTTATACAGGTTTGGAATGGCGTGAGGGGTGAGTAAATAATGACAAATTTGTCATTTTTGGGTGAACTATCCCTTTAACAAACATCAGAGTACTTTGAACATTTGAATGTGTTGTTAAATTATTGATGAATAATCTGATTACGTAATCCAGATTACATATAATCAGTTACTACCCAGATGTGTATATATACTGTATATACACACAAAAATATAGTAAAACCAGCAATATTGTGAAATGCTATTTCAACTGAACAGAAAGTTGAAAAGAAAAAAAGTAATTTCTAATTTCAAAATCTGATCCCAGACTTTTGAATGATTGGGTATATAAGTTTTTTATGGCAATGGCAATGGCAATGGCAATTTTATTTATATAGCACCATTTACTACAACCAAAGTTGACCAATGTGCTTTACAATAGAAATAACTAAAAACAGCAATAACAAAAAAGTAATACATCATAACATACAACAAAACATAAAACAAGGATAACAAGTGCTTCAATCAGAATAAAAGGCCTTTTTGAACAGATAGGTTTTTAATTTGGACTTAAAAATAGCCACAGATGCACTATGCATCTAAGAAGACACTCCTAAAAGATGAAACAGCAGTTAGCATTGTGAATACATTCAGTGTATTGAAGCAAAGACATGCCACTTCTATTTTTGATGTATCCCCTTTAATAATGCAACAAATCCGACACTTGAGTTTTGAAGTGCCATGCATTCACGTTAGCACATTACACAAACATTACTCAGTCACATTAGCATGAGCATCATGAGAAAAGCCAAGTGCTACTTCCTGTTGTCTTTGCACCTTTCCCTCAAAAGCCAGGGCTGTCTGCTTTCTCACTACTTTAGACTGGCAGTAAACATTCCATTCACTAACACTTAGTGCTAAAACTAGAACGATGTTTCATCACTGTCACTTCACCCTGAGATGAAACTACAATATGCCCATAAATAAGAGACACGTCTAATGTCTCAGTAAGATGGATAACTAGCTTGCGCTCACTCATGGACAACTTAATGGGGTATTTGTGGGTTGTGAGTGAGAGTGATTTGTCTTTAACATTGCAGAAATAATAATGATTTATTTAATGAGATAATACTAAGCCCATTAGAGAAACATTCACTCTCCTTTTACGATTGCTGGTTTCTTTTTCTCACACTCCCAGAGCTCTCAATTACCCTAACAGACAAATGCTGTATGTTTATCTGCATTATCTGTTGCTAGATAAAAGTATGTAGATTTTAAGGAATGTTTATAGATGGATTCCCTAGTAAAAGTAATATATTTAAAGTACATTTATTTCATTCTAAGTATAGTTAAAATCTATTAATATTTACTGATCTATCGATCAAGATTCACTGATATAAAAATTATAATTAAACTTTATTTGGAGTACACTTGTGCACCATGCACATTTCTTAATATTAAGCCTAAAATGTGTTTTAATGTCATCAATGCATTGATGAGGGTTGTATGAGCTTTGAATAATATCGGTCATTAAATGCAAGATATTTAAAGTGTACCTGAAGTATACTTGCAGTAGTTCCACTTTAGCACAATCAAATATACTTCAGTATATCTTCAGTTGGACTTCAGCACTACTTCCACACAATGAAAGTGCATTAAGCACAAAATTAGCTGCTCCAATTTAGCAGACTTTAAGTATACCGGTTTAGTATACCAAAAGTACAGTTGCAGGGGATTTCTAAGTACAGAAATATGTGAATGTATTTGTAGTATACTTAGCAAATACATTTTAGTATATTTATTTTCCACTAGGGTTTATGCATGAAATTTTGAGTGCACTGATGAATCGTGTCCGTTAAGAACAGGTATGTGTTGATTGATTTGATTTAATGTTGATTTTAAAATCAGATGTGAACCCTTGTGATCTTATCAGCCTAAAATGTCTCAGTTTGTCAAACATCTGCCTTTTTTTCCTCAACTCCAGCTAATTTCTCTTACTGTTAAAGGTCTTTCCTGAATGGCGTTCATCTCTAGAGCTTTGGACTGTGATTGTCCAGTGGATAGAGTCCAGACTCCTATTCTTCTATGAAGAGCCTTCTTGTTGGAAACACCTCAAGATTTTGACAATATAGTAAATGGACCTTTACGAAGACCTCACTTTGAAGATGAATGAGGATAAGGCACTAACAAGGTACTGTAGTTTCACTTCCATTATTGAAATGATCTATGTGCACTGAAGCATTTGTTCCTGTTTAGGAGCTGTCCTTCACTGCTGGCTTCTGTAAAATTCATTTAAGAGCATATGTAAAAGGGCCTTAAAACAGGGTCTTAAAGGGGCGATGGTGGCATTTTTATTACATTATGCAACATAAATTATATGCTCTTAAACTCAGCTTAAAATCAAAATCCAGTTGCTTAGAACTGAATTTTTTTGTGCTACTAATGTCACTAAATAGACTTCCAAATAAATAAATGATTTTGAAACACTGCACCTGTCTTCCATTGTTTGGACAAATAGATATCCCTGGTTCACATTATGCTACATCATGGAAAAAAGAGATCTAGGTACCTTTATGCTAAGAAATATAGTCCTATACAACGTCATTCAAAGGGCATGTGTATCCAGGTACATTTCCTAATTAAATACTGCATCCGTTTTAAATGAATAGCCAGTCAGACAGTGAAGGCTGGGTAATCTCATCACGAATGGCAGCTACACAATCTTCATTTAATAAATCCAGAGCAGAGCAACCTGATGGATCACACTGCTTTATTCTCAATAACAACAGAAGCACTAAGCACCTCCTGTCTGTCCAAACAGAAAAATCCTTTCCAGTCATCCTCGAATATGCAATCACTTCTCATCAGCATTTTTTTTTTTCAAACGGAACAAGCGTCATAAGAAACTAGGTTTGTTTGTAATCCTTAAAAACCCTCAAGTGCTTGTTGAAAGAATATGAGCCTCTGGTATGTACATGTGTATAGTGTCTACTAAGCGATAGCAGACGTAATGTGCCGGTAAAAAACTGACGAAAAATGTGTCTGTGTGACATTTCCCTTGAGTATCAAAAGCATTCTTCTAAAAAAAGGTCAGAATGAAGAGACAGATCTGGAGCGATGTACCATGTTTTGTTTTGTGCTGTTTTGTGCTATACATCTCAAACTTTACACAGTATCATAAAAGTAAAGGATGCATTGGCCTTGATGGTTCCATGAAGAACCGTTAACAACTATAGAACCTTTTCATTGCACAAAACGTTCCTTAAAGTGAAAAAAGGTTCTTCAGATTATTAAAATGTTCTTCATATGAAGAAAACAAATGTTTTTTTGTTTTTTTTTAAGAACTGTTCACTGAAAGTTTCTTTGAAGAACAAAAATGTTTTTCTTAGTGTGTGAAACCATCCTTCACTCTTACAAATAAAGGGGGTTTTCATAGAGATGTGATAGAACCATTTGGGGTTCCCCAAAACAGTTTTTTTTTTTCTTATTGTGAGGATTATTTTAATAATCTAAACAACCTTTTCCCACTTTTAAGAACCTTTTGCACAATGGAAAGGTTCCATGGATGTTAAAGATTCTTCATGGAACCACAGACAGCAAAAGAAGAATCTTTATTTTCAAGAATGTAACATGCACATATTTTGATACAATTTAAATGAATATATAATTAAACATGAATTTATTGTCTAATCAGTTTCACTAATGAATGATTTCACAACTCTAGCTCATTTCTAATTGATTAAACTGATGAACTCCCTACATCAGAATGGATGGGCATCTTTAAATGAGACATTTATTCATTTATTTTATATACTGGATATATTTTAAATAAGCAACCTGAGCTTCCAAGCCAAAAGACTGAAGTTCAAAACCCCAAGGCACCGCCTGCAAAAGGTATTTACTCCAGACATTTTGTAAATATTCCCCATTGACTTTACTGTCATATAGAAAAAACAGCCCTTGTGTTCAGTTAGACAACAACACATTTTAAATCTGAACTAAATATTAATGGCCAGTCTGACATATAGATCAATGGCTGACTGAATTAATTATTCAATCACATAACAGTTTACTACAGCCATATGTGAAAGTGAAAACTGCTAAATCAATACAGCACATTTTTTCACCCCAACATGAGCCAGTCTTCTAGTGGACTTCTCTACAGCTGCAGAATCTCAGACTTCAGAACCCAAAGGACACTAGCTCCTCAGACGTGTCAAACCAAATCAGGGTCTGTCAGCGACCCCCTCGTGATGTCACGTGGGAGACTGGCTGCAGGTGTATTGACCCTATTCTCGGTCTGGAGGAATGATGTCCAACATGGACACAGAGTTGTCAGTCTTAATTTCTGCTGTACAGTGGACACGTCCAGAGAGTCGCCTTGACATTCGAGTGAAGGAAGTTGCCAGAGCAGTTTAGTACTGACTGATGCTTTTTTAACTGAGGAGTAGTATTAAATGAGCAACAACATGGAACATTTATGATTAGATGGGTAGCTGACATGACATGTTGTGCAGTGACAGCAGTGCCCTGCAGTTTTTCAAACAGCATTTTTCTAATATTTGTACAATTATGAATGCCATTTTTCTGGAAATAATCTTTAATACAATATTTGTATTAAAAAAAAAAAAAAAAACTAAATTGCAAAAGCTAAAATCGGTTTAAATGGTGGAAAGTCTTTAAAAAACAAGCATCTTAAATTATCCGCCTACACTTTCCTGTATAGCCTACATAAACAGTGGGGTCCAAAGCTCTGTGATTTGTGGAGCTCATGCTTGATAGATAGATAGATAGATAGATAGATAGATAGATAGATAGATAGATAAATAAATTCAGACATGTAGATAAAATGTTGCTTAATTTAGTGCACTAGAAAATAAATAAATAAATAAATAAATAAATAAATAAGTAAATTCAATCAGACCTGTGGATACATTTTTAGCTTAAATTAGTGTACTAGTAAATAAATAAATAAATTCAGACATGTGGATTAAATTTTGCTTAAATTAGTGCACTAGAAAAAAAATAATAATAAAAAAATTAAATAAATAAATAAATTCAGACCAGTGGATACATTTTAGCTTAAATTAGTGTACTAAATAAATAAACAAATAAATAAATACATAAATAAATGAATAAATTCAGACCTTTGGATAAAATTTTGCTTAAATTAGTGTACAAGAAAATAAATAAATAAATAAAAATTCACTCAGACCTGAGGATACATTTTAGCTTAAATTGGTGTACTATAAAATAAATAAACAAATAAATAAATAAATGTTATTATACTTTATTATGGTTGAGGATGCAATAATTTGACGAACTCCTAGTGGTTAAAAAACTGATAACGGTTTGTAGGTTCTAACCCCAACGTGTTGCTTCATAAACCATCCCCACTGTGCTCAAGACACTTTTGTTGCTCCAGGAGCATTGTCCCTGTAACAAAATCACTTTGTATTAAAACGTCACATAAACGACTTGATAAAAAGAAGCCAACCTACTCACCTGTCCACACTGATCACGCACAGCGTCATGATGGATGCAGTGCAGCACATCACATCCATGCCGATGAAGATGTTACAGAAGACCTCTCCAAAAAGCCACTTTCCCCCCGTGAGGTCCGTCACGATCACGAACGGCATGACCACAATGGCCACAGAGAGATCCGCCACGGCCAGAGACACAAGCAGATAGTTTGAAGGCTGTCTGAGCTTCTTAACGACGCACACCGCGATCACCACCAGCATATTTCCAATCACCGTCACGGTGGTGATGATGGCCAGCATCATTCCGATGACAATCTTCTCCGCTGTGGTGAAATCGAGCAATTGTTCCACGCAGGAATTGTTCCACATGGCCATTGAGATGTTGTAGAATAAGTGTGAGGAACCATTGAGAACTTCCGACGCGACCTCAGGGTGACTGAACGAGAAGAAATCTAGCGAGCCCGAGGAGTTGAACATCATCCCTGCGCCTGATGATGAAGAGCTCGCCAAGAGTGCGCTCCGTGCGCCAAACGCATGCTGAAGCGAGCTCAGATCTGGGGTGTCTTCAGGCTTACCAAAAGAAAAAAAGGCAAGTTGTACGAATACAGCGGAGGAAAACTTAAAATAACGGGGAGAAGGAGACAATCACTTCGGTTTGGCTGTGTAACGCGCGCGTTTGGAGAAGCTGTACGGCCCTAGACTTGATGGAAGTGACAGTTCGGTTCTTCATGCGAGGAAGTGTGTGAGAATTGCGCACTCTAGTAGGTTAAACGCGTAACTTTCTCATCAAAGGGAAGCGGTCTCAGCTCCACCTACATTAAGATGTTTTTCTTCTGTCTGTCTTCTGTTCTGGAGGAAGCGCAAGAGAACCGCACTTGACTGTTTCGAAATATTCGCTCTCTAGGATCTCTCTCACTTCAGCTCTCAGGCATTTCACTGTGTGTTACTGTTTCCTTTATTATTTCTGGAGTTTTGTGCCTTGTTGCGTAACTACAAGAGATAGCATTTTATATAGCATTACGCTATTTTATTTTTGGACATGTTAGGTTTTGGACGAAGAAATAGTAAAATTACCCAATACAGTTTTACAGATATCAATGTTTTGAGAAAACACGGGCCATAAACCCAGTTTACGGCAAACAGTGACTACATTTTCAATGAAACCTGGCGCAGCAATGTGGGCGTGTCCAAATAATTGTATGCAAATATGCATGCATACGTTCTCTCATGCTTGTAAACAAACAATAATTCTAATACTTTATCACCATATTCGTTATAATGATAATAATATTAGGAAAAATGTCGTTTTTAAATGAATCAGGAAACTTATTTTGCATCAGGTTTGCTGACATGAGTCTGGGGGCGGGGTTTTTGGCGAAAGGGGCGGGGTTTCTGATATTGAGGGCGTGGTGTTCTAATTCAATAGCTGAAATCGCTTACAGAACACTTTTATTGTAGCCTTGTGGTTAAAGATCTAGGTTGGTGAACAAAAAGGTTGTAGGTTCAAACCCTGAAATGGGCGATTCATGACCACTGACAGAAAAGTCCTTAAACCCAGGTTGCTTCAGGGGAAATTGTCCATGATATAAGTCACTTTGGATAAACCGCCAGCTGAAAATGCTTATAATCTTAGACTTTCCAGGACACCACGTGGAGCTCTAAGAGAACAAAAGCCCTGAAAATTTGAACAATCAAAAGCTATCAGCTGAATGTTGACAGCTACAGAGACAGTGCTCGAACAAAAAAATAAAACCCATCCTGTACTGTATGTGAATGGTGAGCACTCAGCCTCATGGAGTTAAGTGGCATGAAAAATGAATCTGTAATGAAGCGGAGAATTGCACAGAATAGGACAGCATGTTCCCAGGCTAATGTGACCAAAGCGACTATCATCACCATCATCTTCTTTGTCATTGTCCAACAGATGGGGCATGTCACCCCCAGGGCCTTATGTTAGTATCTGAATGCATAATTTCTGTGATTGTTTCTTTGGTTATAAAGTTATAAATCGGGTTTATGAATTAAAGCTACAGGATTAGATTTTAAGACAGAAGTTATAGGAATAGTTATTAGGAATAGCTCACCAAAAATTCAAATTTGCTCAAAATGTACTCATTCTCAGGCCATTCAAGATGTAGATGGGTTTGTTTTTTCATTGTAGCAGATTTGTAGAAATGTGTCATTCCATCACTTGCTCACCAATGGATCCTCTGCAGTGAATGGGTGCCATCAGAACGAGAGTTCAAACAGCTGATAAAAACATCACAATCATAATAATCCAATTAATTAATATGTGAAGCAAAAAGCTGCTTGTTTGTAAACAAATTCAGCATTAAGGCATTTCGACTTTAAACCAGTTTCTGGCCAGAATGCCAGGTCACAATCCATAATACTGGTCTTTCCTATTGTCCTCGCACGTCAAATTTCACTGACTTGTTTGTTTAGAACTGTTTCATTTGTAAATGCTTGATCTGTGCATATTTCTCTCCTAATTCAGATGAGACCATTTTTTCACTGGAGAAAGCAATATTATGGTATTATTACAAATACACAGCTTTTCACTTCACAAAATGAATTGATGGACAGGAGTGGTGTGGATTACTTGTGGATTATTGTGATGTTTTTATCAGCTGTTTGGACTCTCATTTCTGTTGCGATGGAGAAAGAAACTTGTCGACATCTTGGACATTTTCATTCTGTCATAATTTACTCACCCTCATGTCATTCCAAAACTGTGTGATTTTCTTTCTTCTGCAGAACATAAAAGAAGATATATATATATATATAGTTTTTAAAGAATGCTGGTAACCAAACAGCTTCAGTTCCAATTGACTTCCAGTGTGAAAAACAAAATTACAATGGAAGTCAATGGGAATGGAAACGCTTTCATTTTTGGTTGGACTATCCTTTTAAGCTCATTTCATGCTTGCTAGAAAAGGTCTGTGTGCCAGTTACCAGTCACCATGCCAGTAAAGTAGCTGTATCCTATGACCCAAAATATGTTGGCTTTTCTTTTGATGTTCAAGGTCGAAGCACCTGGGTCAAGTGCTGCTAGAAAGATGAAAGCCAAACAGCTGCTTTGACCCAGCATGCTCACTGCTTCCCTCAAGCCTGATTGGTCAATATTCAGAGTAGCCTGACTTGCAGAGTGCTGATGATGAGTGTCAGCTTAAATTAATATTCATTGCAGTGATTTGCTTCTGATGAGTGACACTGACTGTTGCTGAAATTACCTTGTTTACACTGAAAGGCTACTATTCAGTTAAGAGCCTATAGCTCAGTACAGCTGGGAAAGATGTTTGTTTACTTACAAATCTCATCTGCATTAAGTGTAGGTCTATAATATGATAACATTTCCATGATAAAGATCATAATTATATATTTTTTTCAAGAAGAGAATGAGATCAAGACATGACGCATGCAGGCCTGACATGAACCTCTATCCCATAGGAACGCCGCATCTTAATTATAATTTTTATGATTGACATTTAATTTAGAAAACTAAATCTCTGAAGTATCTCTGGTGCACAAAGCAGTTTGTTCCTCATTAAAAAAGTTTGATATAAAAATAAATTAATAGAACTTAAAAAAAAAAGAAAGAAAAATGTTTCAGATGAGAGCGTGAGTTTGCGGTGTGACACAAGACACACACAGTTACTCAGTCCCAAATGAGCCTTCAGATACACAGCATCACGAAAATAGGAAATATCAGATCACTGAATGCCGCATTTTACCATTCAAAAGAAATAAAATGAAAAAATTACCTTTTTGATGTGGGATTTGCAAAAAAAAAAACTATTTCAGTTTTTACTTCAAAATTTCACAGTTTAATGTTATGCCATTTCTTTGTAATTATTTGGCAAATTTACTAACAGTTTTTGAGTGAAAACTGTTTTTATGTAAACTCTACACCACTTTTTTTCTCAGTGTATGAAATTTTTCCTGTCTGCTGCCTTTGCTTCACAGCTCAGCATAGTCACTTGTGAAGGGACTGCATGTGCTTGATATATATTTTTTTAAATGGACCCTTTTATAGTTTGTTGCTTTATATACCATATAGACATGATCCTGAATTTCCCTTTTTGTGGATCACCTTAATCTCCAACTTGAGAATGTGGGATCATGTGGCAGAGCTAAGTTTCATTCCAGTAGTTTTGTTCTCTCTGTAGACATTTTAATAATTAATTGAGATGTCTGTTGAGCTCAAAGACATGTTTGTGGCTGCATAATAAAACAGTGTTTACTCTATGTAGCTTATGTCTTCACAATCATACAGCAGGGGAAATAAAGAAGAAATGTGTCACACAATCCTCTAAAGGCAGAAGACAAAAAGACTTTTGGCACGAGGAGGGAGAAATTTGACTTGATGCTTTCTTATAATAATAGCAACACTACAAACTGGCGATGCAAATGCATAATTGAAATTTACTGACTGCAAAATGAATCGAACGTTCCACAAATTATGTTAAAGTATGATAATAACTTTGTATTTAGTATAACTCATTTGAACAAATTGAGTTCATTTGTTGAGCTTTTCAGGATCTTTAGTTTTCTAGTTATCAGCAGAATGTTAACAGAAAACAAACCTGGAGAAAATTTCTGAGACCGAGTCTATAAGTTTAACAATAACAGGGCAATATATATGGAAAACAGCACCAGATAATTCAAAGTTGTAGTTTATCTGTTAGTTATCTCCCTCCTGCATGGTGAAACAAATGGAATACTGTATACAGTATCTCTAGAGAATCTCACATATAAGACTGCAGCATCATCTGTTTTGTGAAAATATTTCTTGCCTTGACATTGTGAACTTTAGTGGCAAGAAAATGAATTCTCATGCAGCAGGGGTTTACAGGAGTCCTTGGGGAGAAAGGGGTGAACACTTTGATGAACTATTCAAAGTGTTCACTATTCAAAATAGACTATTCCTTATGCTATTATTCTTTTCAACTGAAGTTTTCTGAAGACTTTTGAAACATTTCATGCAAATACAGATTTATTGTTACTAGTTAAAAGCTTGTCAAAGCTTGCATTCAAAACCAAACCAATTTAGCTTCATTAACATGAAGGGGTTAAAGCTTTGCCTTTTTATTTTTAATAATCTCCTGGGCACAGCTGAATTTTGTTCTCTGTAGAGGACATTTGTATTTCATAGATTTCTGTGAGACCACACACGTCACTGTTTTAAGTGGTGTGTCATAAAGAGGACATCCTGGGCTTTCAGAGACACTAAATTTAGCAGTTTGTCCATGACAGCCTCCTTTCCTGGGTTTTTTAGAAATATCTGACAACATCAGAAATATCTCACTAGAAGGACAGGAGGTATGCTGTATTTTTCTTGCAATTATCATTTGTACTGTATTGATTTTCAAATAAACATCTCTGGAAAACTGTGGAGAACTTTCAATCAGGACATCATTTTCTTTTATACAAAATACGTAAGTGTGCATCCAAAAAAAAAAAAAAAGAAGCATCTTGATTGATTGATTGATTGATTGATTGATACTTTATTGATCCCCAAGGGGAAATTCAGGTATCCAGTAGCAACATTAAAACAGACAACAAAACATGCAACAACAACAAAAAAAAAAAAAAAAAAAAATATATATATATATATATATATATATATATATATAATAAAAATAAATAAATAAATAAAAAGATATTGTAAAGATGATATAAGTCTAGTGCAAAAGATAAAAATATATAGATGTCATGGGACATTAAAGACGGCAGTGTATCTTGTAAAATAAACATCTTTGTCAACATTTATATATCAGATATAGAAGGAAAGCTAAAGATTTACTGTTTAATAGGCCTAGACATATTTTTGGTTTGTCTTCATTTTATTAAACCAGAAAGTCTTTGTAAAGGAATTATTTCCTTTTTCCTCAAATAAAAATTCAATCTTTCAATATTTTTCCAAGGATGAAGTTAACATTTTAAGAACAAAATATTTGAAATTTCCAGTTGCACCAAAAGCAAAGGAAGTCCACTTTAAAAATTTTAATGGAATATATATATCCTTAGAGATTTTTTAAGATGTCGATTTGGTCTTGATGTTAACAACTGTTCTTTTGTGATGATCAAACTGAAACATCTTTTCTATGATTGTAAATTTGCCTGTGCCTTTTGGGAAGATTTGCATTGGTTATTTCCTATATTTGAAGATGTATTATTCGGTTTATTGTTGAAGAATGAAACACATGACTTAGCAATTAACACAATTATTATTCTTGGGAAGTTCTTTTTGCATAAGAACAGATTCCTGAAAATTCTTCCAAATTTCTACATATTTCACAAGGAACTATGTCTTTACTTTTTGTCGCTAAACCAAATGAAGAAAAAGAATGCCTTAAATCTCTGTAGTTTGATAGAGAATCTTAAACTCGCTGAAAACCCATAGTTTTTTTTTTTTCTTTTTCTTTTCCCTCTTCTTCCTCTTTTTTATCTTATGTTATGATGTTTGTCTGTTGTCTGATTAAGAAATTTAGCATTTTGTACCACTAATTGCCAAAACATGTTTTCTCCGATTTATTTGAGTTATAAGTTATAACTCAAAAGTGTTCCCAAACGTTCATTTTACTTATGAGTAATGAATTGATTTAACTGAATCATTGAAAAGAATCACGAATCGGACAATGCTACTGAATCAGTATTTGTTCAGTTCAGTCTACTCTCGGCTGTTGCAGCGAACTGTTCATTGCCACAAAAGTGTCGACTACATTTGCAGGTACATTTAACCTAATTTATACCCATTTTACGCGTTTAGGCGAGACTGAGGTCTCTGCAGAGCAAAAGTGGGCGTTTCTGAATTTCTGGGCGTTTTCAAACTGCTGGGTGTTTCTAAATCATGCAATCAAAATGATTCACCTGACCTAACCCCACCCCTAAACCTACCATCACTATTACGTCAACCAATCAGGTAACATGGTCTAAAAACACCCCGATCTGGTAACTCCCATTACTTTTCTGCAGAGACCTATACTTGGTTTAGGCACGAATCAGCCTCATTTGTTAATAAAATAATCAAATAGAATTGCTTTTTGTAACTGCGTGCGACATTCTGTCGAATAATCAGATCGAATGGACTTAAATTAGTTTCGACATGAAAAGGCCGAAAAGTACTAAATACACGTCGGTAATGTTATATTCCCCTAGCAATCTAAAAAATGGTCATTTAATTTTAATTCGCAAATCAAATTTAAAAAGTGAAATCATCTCAGCTATTGTTTAAGGCGCTTGTCAGGCAGACACGTGTTCATAACGACCTTGAACGTTTGCAAAAATGACATGAGCCTCGATTACAGCAATTAACATGACATTTTAGGCGTACTAAAGCATGTTTCTTCTTGTGCTTCAGTGCGCATATTTGGCAGAAATCTTGCACGGTGATTAACCTCTTGGAAACGCGCTAAAAAGCGCAGTGAGATTTAATGCCTTAAAGCAGTGTTGTAGATAGACATGCCAAGAAAACCCTCATTGATCTCTTTGCTTGTTTTTGTAAGTTGCATTGAAGTGCAACAGAGGAAGAAATGGATCCAAAACGACCCCACTATCCTGGTCCCCCAGGGGTCACCCGCTTACCCTGGATGCAGTCAGCAGAAGATCAGGGTCACCTGCCTGACCAGCCCCCATTGGGACGAGCCAGAGGTCTGGTTCTGCCTAAAGATGAACCTCTTTCTGGACGAGGTAGAGCCTTAGGCGCACCTGGAGAGATGCCTGTGCGGTTTGGGAGAGGCATCACTCCATCTGTAAGCGAGCATCTGGTGGGCATTCTTAGAGGAGTGCGATTACCGACCGACGAGGGAGGTTTTGGAAGAGCCCGAGGTTTTTTGCTGCCCACTGTTGGGATGGGGAGAGGGGCTGCTGTGGGGCCAGTGCCTACGCTGGACATCGAAAAAGCAGATGTACAGGAAAAGATGCCTGAGCTGCAAGCAGAGGTGGCTCCAGTGGTTAGGGACATGGTTAGGGCTGCACCATTTGGGGCAAAAAAATCGAAATTGCAATTTAGCAAGACTGCAATTTAAAGGGGGCTTATTGTGCAGAATTCACTTTTACGTGGTGTTTGAACACTGATGTGTGTCCATAGTGTGTACAAACAACCAGCCTATAATTAAGGCCTTATAAAATCTGTTTTATTTTTATTCCAAATTCCGTTTTTTCCATTTTAATTTTTCAAGATTCTATTTTTTTTCTGTTTGAATTTTTTTTTAACGGTTAAATTAAATGTTGGTAATCAAAAAGCATGCATAATTAATTAAAAACTAGAAACTTATACAATTTAATGTCAATTTATTAGAAGTTTAACAAAAATTACATCTGTAAGTCTCTATGAAATGTTACCAATTTTTTAATGTTACCAAATTCTCTATTTAAACATGTCGAATTATTTGAATGCATAAAAACAACCTAATTTATTAAAACATATTTTTTAATAGTAGTCCTGTGAAAAAAAAAAAAAAAAATTCCAAGAAATTCTGTTTGTTTGTTTTTTTTGTTTTTTTCTGGCATAAAACATTTAATTTATCTTTTAATCAAATGAAAATTAAACAACTTAAGTCGAACTTTACATTACAACTGTAAAACTACAATATTAATTTGCATGGCTGTATTATTATTATTATTATTTATTTTATTTTATTTTATTTTAAGCCAACTAACTTTGAAAACAAACAAACTGCTGAATTTTTGTGCAGTATCATAGAGGGGATTTAGTCACTTCTGCAATGCGCACACATTCATTCAAGCTGAAAAACATAAATGGCAATTTAAGCTGTTTCTATTATTATTATTAAAGACAATTAATGACTATTATTACTCTATTCACTACACATCTGTGAACCAAGCTGCTCTGATGTGCTGCAAACACCAGCGGATAAAGAGCTGCTTATGTGAAAGAACACAGTGCCATGCTTCACATATATATTTCATTAAACACGCAGCACATGTATATTTCATTAAATTTGTGAATGAAATGAAATGTATTTCGTGTCACCAAATTTCAGGAAATAAGTGTTAATTGATATGCAAGTTCCAGATAAACACATTTGATTTAGCAATAGATTTAAGCAAAAGTCTCAGGCTTGGCTTTCTTTTAGGTTGAGGCTCCTGGGCCGGGGTCATCACTGATGTCCATGTTCAGGGGCCTGGGCACTGAACCGGGAAAGTCATGGGGCAGAGGAGCTACACCTATTGGTATGTGAGAGAAATAATTTAAAAGCTTTTCATTGTGCGTGTATGTATCTAGATTTTCGGAAATTACTTTAAACTCACCCAAAAATTGAAGTCCAGTCATCATTTATTCACCCTCTTTTTGACATGAAAAGTCACAACTCCAAAAAGGACTAACGAGCTTGGCACAACCCATTTTTTAAGAGGTTGGCACAACATTTTTTCCTTTTTTCATTTATTGTTTATTTTCTCTTTACTTATTGTTTATTATAGTTTTGAAAGCAATTCTTATTTTATTCAGTAAACATGCCTTAAATTCCAAAGTGACTGTAAAGACATTCATAAAGTTGCAAAAGATTTTTTTCATATAAATGCTGTTCTTTTGAACTTTCTATTCATCAAAGAATCCTAAACAATGTATCACAGTTTCCACAAAAACATTAAACAGCACAACTGTTTTCAACATTGATAATAATAATGAGAAGAAATGCTTTTTGAACACCAAATCAGCATATTAGAATGATTTCTGAAGGATCATGTGACACTGAAGAATGGAGTAATGATGCTGAAAATTCAGCTTTGCCATCACAGGAATAAATTATGTTTTAAAAAATAGTCAAATAGAAAACAGTTATTTTAATTGTTTTAATGTTTTACAATATTACAGTTTTACTGTGGTTTTAGATCAAATAAATGCAGCCTTGGTGAGCATAAGAGACTTTTTTGAAAAATACTTTAAAAAAAACCTTACCAACCACAAACTTTTGAAAGATAATGAACCTTTATGCCAGCTTGATTGCACATTCATTCAGGCTAAGATGCAACATTTGGTTTTTAACCCCTTAACTGTCACTCACAGTTTTGAACATAGACATTATAGTGCACTATCCAAACTTAAATTTTTATAATTCATGAACGAAAATATTTTTAATCAAACTCATACCCGTTTTATTATTCTGGTCAGCGTTAGGTTGATTGGAGTGGGCATTAAATTGTGCGCCATGATTTTTGTATCCTTGGCAACACCAACAAAGTTGAATAGTCACCACTTAGACCTGCAATTTACTGCTGAAGACCGCAGGAAGGTCAAGTAGCTAATAATGAAAACAAACTTAATCTGCAATGTAAATACAAATGATGAAAGTAAGCCCATTAATCTTAGATTTAAGAGCCTTTTTTCTTTGTAAGGACTTAAATAGTGCTTGAAATAGTCCTTGGCGTCTGAAACAATGACCTTTCTGTGTCTTACGCACAACTCTTGGGGAGCCTCTGCTTTTTTCGGGCTGCACTTGACAGCAGACTGACTGGCTTAAAAACAAAAAGTTTTCTCAACACAAACGTGACATTTTAAGATAAGACTTTCAACCTTTTCCAGCACTATAAAACACTATGGCTCGTTGTCTCAGTGTTTCTTATGGTTCTGGGACTGATCAACTGTCTGAACCAACATCTGCCAATCAACAGCTGTTCCCACACGTTGTCAGATAACAATATTAATGTCAGTACCAAAAAAAAAAGGTTGTTCTGAACCTAATTAAACTTTGGATACGTCACTTGGCATTTGTGACATAAGTGGAGAGGATGCTGTTTTAATCTTTAAGAATTGTAGTGTCTGTTGACATTTTATCATAGTTACCTACTTAGTATGAAATTGCAAATTTATTAAATGTATTAAAATTGTAACATTAATATTTCCCTAAGAAATGTTTTATGTATTTATTTTTTTTTCATAAATTCTGTGTTGTATGTTTTGTTTTATGATTTAATCAATGATATAATCAAATTAATGCATAAAACGGATTCAATTAATGTCTAAACAGTTAATCTTATAAAATGCAATTTTTTTTATTTATTTTTTTGGTAAACAAAGTACTGCACAACAGAGGTTTAGTGTTTATAAAAATAGATGAAAAATTGTGTGATATACCTTAAAATATTTTAACTATATTTTAACTAACATTATTATTCTTATTACTTTGAGAAGTACATTCTACTGTGCAATAATAATATATTTCTATTATACTTTCAGGTTACACCAAAGTTTTATTTTGACAGGTTGAAGTGAAGACCATTTAGTTTCTGTGTTTATATCAGTTTTCTCAAATGAAATGCTGGTGAAGTTACTCTCAGAGCAGCTCTGAAGTTGAAGTTCAGTCCCATGCACGCAGAACATATAAATTAATGCATTTAGCAGACGCTTTTATCCAAAGCGACTTACATTGCATTCAAGTTACAGTTTTTTACATTTTCCCAGCTCTTGCTTTCCCTGGGAATCGAACCCATGACCTTGGTGTTGCCAGCGCCATGATCTACTATTTGAGCTACAGGAAAGCTATATAAACTGCCTATTAAATTGCAGTCTTTTTGTGTTTTAATGTTCACAGATTTCATAGTCCATATTCATCCAAATTTTTCAAAATTCTGTGATTTTCAACGTAATACAGTAAATTCCATGACAGGATTTGGTCCGCGTTTTCTGCATCACAGAAATCATAGGGCCCTAGTCAGTACAATTGGATGTACTTTTTTTGGTGATTCTTCATGTCTTTCTATCCATATTTTATCTTCCTATCATCTCCTACAGTTCAATTAATGACGAAGCAGTGTGAGCTCTGAAACCAGCATTTCGCTGTGAGTATGACTTTGTTTTTTGTCTGTACTGTATGTTGTTTTTTTCTGTCCTGATTCAGGACGGGGGGCAGCAGGCGATTTTGGGGCAGATGTCCAGTCAAAGCTGACCATCATTGGGGCAGCCGCACTGACCCCAGAAAGAGAAGAAGCTCACTTAAAAGAATCCATAAGTTGTCGTTTCTTGCTTGTCGTCTTACTGCAGATTCTTGGATATTTGCACATGGAAAACATTAAGTAATAGTTCACCCTAAAACAAAAAAAAAATCTTTCTTCTGGATGATTGTAAGTGAATAACAACTCAAATCTGTGTCTGTATGTCATACATATGGCTTCAGACAACTTAAGAAGTCATGTGGATTGTCTGTATGATGATTTTATGGGCTTATCATTGTCTTTTTGGTTCACAAATGAAAAGATTTTTCATGTTTGAGTGAACAGTCCTTAAAGGGAGATTACTGAAAAGCATCAGAATGCTGGTAATGTGAGTTTTGCTTTGTGTTGTTGCAGTTTCCTGGGCAGAGGATTTGTTGGTGTTGGCAGAGCAGCGTTGCCTCATATGAGTGTAGGTCGTGGACCGATTGGCCCGTCGGGCCCCGTGTCTCCCATTGCGGCCCCGTTCTCCCTGCAGTCTGCTGCCTCCGTCTCTGAAGAAGCCCCAGTTCCTCCAGGAACACCCCCAAAAACTAAAGTGAAAATTGAGACAGTGAAGTATGAATTCTCTTTCAGTCATTTCTTGTCCTCTTTGTAATTTTGGATCATTTCAAGCTGTTTTTTTTTCTAAGAAATTAACACTTATATTCAGCAAGGACATATTAAATTGATCAGAAGTTAGAGTAAAGACATCTATAATGTTACAAAATATTTATATTACAAATAAATGCTGTTTTATTGAACATTGTGGTGTACATTTAAAAATCTTGAAAAAATGTATCCCAGTGTCCACAAACATATTAAGCAGCACAACTGTTTTCAAAATTGATTATCATAATCATGTATTTCTTGAGCAGTAAATCAGTATATTAGAATGATTTCTGAAGGACCATGTGAACCTGAAGACTGGAGTAATGATGCTGAAAATTCAGACAGGAATAAATTACGTTTTTGAAATATATTAAACCAAAAAGCTGTTATTATATTAATGTTTCACAATATCTTTGATTAAATAAATGCATCCTTGATTAACATGAGACTCGCTGACCCCCAACTTTTTGAACTGCAGTGTACATTATATACATTGTAGCTGAGGTATGACCCAATTCTGCCTAATTTGCAAATGATTTGTTTCATTGGTGCTTTTCTTATTAATAAATCAATCTGACAAGTTGGTACAGGCTAATGTTTCTCTTCTACAATGTGTTCCTACAGGGAGCCTCTGCAGAAAATGGGAACAAAAGGCAGTCCTGTATCCATCGGGTCAAACTACATCCCCATCTGTTGCAAAAATGATGCTGTGTTTCAGTACCATGTTACTTTTATGTGAGTCAAAATAGTTAAAAATATAGTTTAAGTCTTTGGTGGCTGCTGTATTGAATTTACTGTATATGACCAGGTGTGTGTTTATTGTACCAGATTTTTTAAACAAGTTAACATCACAGTCACAGTAGGGCATATATAATTTATCCCACTGGAAACAAACAAACTTCAGGCGTTACTTCATGCATTGTTCAGAGCTAATGCTGTCTAATATTGATTGTTGAAGAAGATCAATAATGGCCAGCACTGTATGAAGACAAATTAGTGCACCTTTTCGTATGCATTTTTTAATGTGAACATGTCTCTGCATGTCGCCTTATATAGTAACTAGTATTGATTGAATAATTATGATTAGCCACATCTTTTTTTAGAGAGAACTTGATTAATGGCATTAATGATCAGCTATTGAATTTCAGGCCGAACATTGAGTCTCTCAGTATGCGCTTCGGTATGATGAAGGAGCATCGCCCTACTACAGGGGAGGTGGTGGCTTTTGACGGATCCATCCTCTATCTGCCAAAACGTCTTGAAGAGGTTTGTGTGCACATTAGATGTTGTTTATCACTTTAAGCACACGTAATTACCCAGGCTTACTTTGGCTTTGCTGTGCAACAGGTTGTTCATCTTAAAGCTGAGAGAAAGACTGACAATCAAGAGATTGACATCAAGATCCAGTTGACAAAGATTCTGCCGCCCAGCTCTGATCTGTGTATCCCGTTCTACAACGTGGTCCTAAGGAGGTTTGTATTCTCCGTGTATAATATAAAGGATTCTCAGGACGCCGCGGGTCTGTTTGTAATTTGTTCTTCCTGTTTTGCTCTTTCATGGTTTGAAATGTCCTCCTCTGAGAGAAAACAAATGTGCTCTCTTTCATTAATGTGTGACCTCACTAATGGTTTGAAAAGAGTTTGATGTATTACGTAGACGTAATGTAATGTTCACAATGCAAAGCTCCTTTCCTCGTTCTTCAGAGCATTTATGGAAACTGAGCTGCAAAACAGGTGAGTCAGAAATGGTTATGACATTAGGACCATGGGAAGAATTGTTCGCCTTGAATGAGAGCATGAGCTACGTTGTTACATGAAGGTTAGTCACTTAAAACAGAGGTCATTTACACTAATGTTCAAATGTTTGAGGTCGGCAAGATTTTTTTAAATGTTGTTTTTGAAAAGTCTCTTATGCTCACCAAGGCTGCATTGATTAGATCAAAAAATACAGTCAAAAGTAATGTGAAATATTGCAATTTAAAATAACTGTTTGCTGTTTTAATATATTTTAACATCAAATATTTTAAGTTGATTTTTCAGCATCATTTCTCCAGTCTTCAGTGTTACATGATCCTTTGGTAATCTAATATACTGATTTGCTGCTCAAGGGACATTTCTTATTATTATCAGTGTTGAATACAGGTGTGCTGCTTAACATTTTTTTGGAAACTGTGATGCATTTTGTTCAGGATTCTTTGATTAATAGAAAGTCCAAAAGAACAGTATACAGTGTCATCTTTTATAAATTGAATGCATCCTTGCTGAATAAAAGTATTAATTGGTTTGAAGAAAAAAAAATTTATTGACCCTAAACTTTTGAACGGTAGTGCGTATCTGAATTCAGCAACACCACAATAATAAAGAAGTAATAATGCTGCTGTCCTGAGTAAAAAAGTAATATATTTAAAATACAAGTATTTCATACTAAGTACAGTTCAAATATATTAACATTTCTCATATCACTCAGGACTTACTGATACAAAAATTATAATTAAACTTTATTTATATATATAATATATATATATATATATATATATATATATATATATATATATATATATATATGTATGGAGTGCTACTTGTGCATCATGGACATTTCTTAATATTAGGCCTAAAATGTGTTTACATGTCACAGTTGATGAGGATTGTATGATTTTTGAATAATATGTGACCCTGGACCACAAAACCATAACTGGTTTAACTGATCACACATAACTGATCATAAGGGTCAGTTTTTTTAAATTGATTAAATTTGAATAGATTTAAGCTGAATAAATAATCTTTCCATTGATGTATGGTTTGTTAGGATAGGACAATATTTGGCTGAGATACAACTATTTGAAAATCTGGAATCTGAGGGTGCAAAAAAATATAAATACTGAGAAAATCACCTTTAAAGTTGTCCAAATGAAGTTCTTAGCAATGCGTATTATTAATCAAAAATTACATTTTGATATATTTAAGGTAGGAAATTTACCAAATATCTTCATGGAACATGATCTTTACTTAATATCCTAATGATTTTTGGCATAAAAGGAAAATCGATAATTTTGACTCATACAATGTATTTTTGTCTATTGCTACAAACATACCCCAGCGACTTAAGACTGGTTTTTATAGTCCAGGGTCGCATATCAGTCTTTAAATGTAAGTTATTTAAAGTTTACCTAAAGTATACTTGCAATAGTTCCACTTTAGCACAATCAAATATACTTCAGTACATCTTTAGTTGGACCTCAGCACTACTTCAGCACAATTAAGCACAAAATTAATTGTTACAATTTGGCAGAATTTAAGAATATCAGTTTAGTATACCAAAAGTACAATTGCAGGGTATTTTTATTAAGTACATAAATATGTAAATGAATTTGTAATATACTTAGCATGAAATAAATGTATTTCAAATGCACTTTAGTATATTTATTTTCCCTAGGGTTCCCTGTGAAACATTGCAAAGGCAACATACACTGGCAAATCCATATTGTCATGAATCCGGTCTATGGACTTCCATTCGCTCGCCACCAGAGCTCACTCCTCCATCATATTGACTCCCACATTGCAGAGACTGTTTCACATTACCCTGGACAACATTTCCCAGCAGCCATTTCACTAATCACACGCTCACACCTGAGAACTATCACACAATCACACACCTGAGAACTATCACACAATCACACACTCTTTATATATCACACACTCTTGGACTTTCTCTCCCTCACTGCCGAGTATTGTTCTGCGTAAGACACTCTCCTAGTGTTAGCTGCCTTACCTAGCCATTCTGTGTTTTCTAAGTTTAGTTTGTTTTGTTTATAGTCTCATTTCCTGTTTCCCGCCCTTGTATCGTGGATTTACTCTTGTCTCACCGTTTCGGACTCTGTGTAAAGCTTGTTTGGATTATTGCTCAGGTTATCGGACTACCCCTCTTCTCAAGCCCTCTGGATATTGTTTGCCGATCGAGGACCCACGCATGCCCTAGGATTACTCTCGTGTCTTGTCCGTGCCATACCCATTTGCTGGTGTTTTGACCCTGCCTGTTATTTGACTGTTTATTAATAAAAGCTTGCAAATGGATCCGCACGTCTCACGTCTCGTTCGCCCCATTACACATATACTGTAGATCCAAAAGTACTGCAGTATGATGTGTTATTGTGAAAACTGTAGTGTTGTAGACAAACAGGCAGATAGGGCAGTGTGTAGTGCTGTTATGAGGGGTGAAAACTATACTGAAATGATACTAAATTTAAGAAATACTAATTTTGAAAAAAGTATGCACCATGAAATCTAAACTGAAATTGAATATTGAAATATAAAAAAAAAAAAAAAAAACTAACTCTGCCTCAGAGAGAATGTAACATCTCTCCCACTGTTTTCAGTAGCATAATTCTGTTACCGACAGACAAATAATTCTTCCCTCTCTTGTAAGACAGGACCATTAGCAGTTGTATCACTCGGCGGATTCCCTCGTGTGATGTCCTGGAGTCTCAGCACTGGGCCTGTCTGAAGTCAACCATGTTTGAAATCTACAATTAGCTGCGGTCTCGGTGGGGACTGAACACCCTGTTTGCTCTTGGTAGCCAGGAGTGAAAACATGCTCCTGAGAGACCGCTCAGCTGCGCCTGTCTCACTCCATTTCCCTCCAGAGCCTCCGTTAAAGATCGGAGATGGGGTCATCAAGCAATTTTGGAAAATTAAATAAGTGTAATCGCATTATAGACCGTGTGACGTAACAACCCGAAGAGGAACGAAGGCTTCCTTTCTCTGTTAAAGCAATATTATGGGTTCAGTGCAAGTTAAACTCATTTGACAGCATATGTGGCAGAATGTTGATTAGCACAAAAATTAATTTCGACTTCAAAAGGCAAAAAGCGAGGTTGTTTATAAGAGAATTAATGGGACGGGTTTTTTGGAGAGTTTAAAGGCAGGAAAGTGATGCTTTTGATTTTATAAAAGCTCTTATATTATTATTAGTTCAAATTGTTGTTTTTGCAGCAGTACAAGGTTCACATATTAGGTTTTCATAACAGCAAAGTTGTAAAATTTGTATGACTAAACAGAAACGGTCACAATAAAATCATGTTAATGCCCATGTTTACATCTTGTGGCTATACTGTTTGAACAGTATGTATTTCAGTGTTTACAGATTGGCCCCATTGGCAATAAATTAATTGTGCTGTGAAGTTAGAATTAATTTTTCGTGGTAATCAAAAGGATTTCACCTGTGTTATTTTAAGATAATTTATAGAAATGTTTAATGTTTTTCTTTTTTTATCATCTTTTTTCCCCCTTTTTTCAAATTTTGACATTTTCAGTTCATTTTAAGGTTGTTGTTTTTTTTGTCATTTAGTTATATGCTTTTACCATTTTTCTTAGTTTTCTGTTTGACTTCATTTTTATTTTAGTTTTAGTAATTTTACTGCTTGCATTTAAGCTTAATTTATTTCAGTTTCTTGGCAAGGCAATGTTTTTCATTTAAGATTCATATTTTATTTAAGCTCTATTTCCATTAACAAACATTTTTAATGTTTTTAGTTAATAGTAACACAACTAGATTTTACACATGCATTTAATTACCTTGTTTTGAACCCAAAATACTCCTTTGATGACCATTTCAGTGTAAATGTGATTCCCCGCTTTTCATGTAAATTAGATTTCGTCACAATCAAGTTTGTAATAATTCTCAAGGACTACCAAGAACCAATGGATAATTTATGGCCATTATTAAAGCAAACATTCTGTAAGGTATTGGGAAATGCTGCCAGGGTGAAAACACAACGTGAGCCTGCTGCTGTAGTTAAGCTGTTCGCTTGTGCACCACATGAGTGTGCGGTGTGAACCTGGCCATATTGTTGAGTCCTGTGGAGCATTGCTCCACTTTTTCTGTGCATAGGAGAGAAGTCTGAGCTATAATGGCTTGTTGACAGTCAGCTCTGACATCTCTGACTTTTCCTGCTGCTTTCCTCTCATTCTTTCTCTCCGCTCTAGAGTGATGAGATTACTGGGGCTGAAGCTGGTGGGCAGAAACCATTATGACCCCAATGCTGTTGTGATTCTCAGCAAACACAGGTATTTTGCGCTGACCTGATTGTCTGTGATTGCAATCCAACCAAAATTGCTGTGCTCCACATTGTTTGCTTTCACACTGAATAAATCTAGACTCAAGATTCTGTATTTTTCCACCTGACCTATGATTACCGGACATGTTTGAACCGTTTCAGCACCACTTGCAATAATGCTTTGCGTATTGATTCTCTTTTCAGGATCCTTGTGATAGTTTGTACCTAACTGTGTTTGTAAATGCGTGTCCATCAGGCTTCAGGTGTGGCCTGGATACTCCACCAGTATCAAGCACACTGACGGCGGCCTCTACCTCGTCGTGGACGTCTCGCATAAGGTGCTGAGAAACGACTCTGTTCTGGATGTCATGTGAGTTTCAGTTGTAATCAATCATTCTGACATGCCCACATGTAAGAAGTCATTGCCATTTTGTCAGTTGCATGCCTCGTTCCACTCCAAAGCTGTTCCAAAATCTAGTGAGTTGCCGATCTAGAAAAACGGAAAATATGTATTTGTTTTAATAAATTGGATTATTTTTAGATTATTAACATATTGTAAAACACATTCTAGTGCAGCATTAAGCATTGCTTGTTTCAGTTGCATTGTAAGTGCATCACTGTAAAGCAGATTTTTGTAATCTGCTTTACAGATTAATCAAAATCAAAATTATTTTACCAGTGGTATTGTAGTCATGTTATAGTATTAAAAAAAAAACGTGCCAAATCAGTTGTGCGGATCACTCCGCTGTGGCAACTCCTGATAAAGGGAATAAGCCAAAAGAAAGAGATTATAGTATTAATTAATAGAAAAATATATCATTTCATTAAAATACAAAATAACATTTTTTAAAAATTGATCAAATTCTAGTGCAGCATTGAGCATTGCTTCCACCCTTCATAGCGAAGACAATAGCGATATGCTTTGCCGCAAGCTCAATGAAAAAATTATCTGATATAGTAGACGAAGAGAAATTGGTTATTTCACTTAGTTCTGAGAGGTATGGATAAAAAAAAATCTCAAATCTAATTAAGGATGGACTATTTTACCCAAACTTTGTTTACTATGCACTTCTTGAAGTAATGCGTGATAACTTCATAAACTGGGTTGAAATATCAGGTTGAAAGATCTTATATGGTTTATCTAAGTTCTTTCAGAGTATGTTTGTGTGTGTCATTGCTCTTTTAGCATTCGGTGCTGACATGGAATAACAAAAGTAATTTAATTGAAATAAAATAATAATAAATTGATCTGCATGTGAAGTTCCATTTCAGTTAAGATGCTGCTGTAACCTTTGTTTTCATTTTACTGAGAGTTAGCCATTTCTCTTGACAAGTGTTAGAGACTATTAGTAATGTGACAAAATTAAGGAGAGCTCATCTTTATGAAAATAAGCAGCGTCACAATGCAGTGACTAGGAATGGAATTGCAGACAGCATCATGTGATACAGAGGAACACCTAATAGAAACCAGGAGATCAGAGACTGTGTGATCTCAGTGAGTGTTAGACAGCAGTGCAGCTTATAGGTTTTGGATCAGTATGAAATGCATGCTAAATTTTAGGCTAAAATCAGTTTGCCAAAATTAGTGCAGTGATGTCATTTGCTTAACCCTGCTGTCTCTGAATAACCATTTGTCTGCTGTAGGAATCTGATTTACCAAGGAAGCCGTGAGAGCTTTCAGGATGAATGCACCAAGGAGTTTGTCGGTTCAATCGTCATCACACGCTATAATAACCGCGCGTACCGTATCGATGACATCGAGTGGTCCAAGTCTCCCAAAGACACTTTCACCTTGGCTGATGGAACCGTGACCACATTTGTCGATTACTACAGGTTCATCTATGTGGAGAACTCTCTTCTCTGATTTAAGACCTGAATGCATGTAAAAGACACAACAGCTGGACTTGTATAACTGGATTTATACGATGCACATGACATTGACCATAAATTATAGCTCATTAATGATGCCAGAGACAGATATATACTAGTTTAAAGTGACAAATTACTGTTTTATTGTTTGTTTTTCCAATTTTCTAATTAGTTTTTATATGCACAGAAAGAACTATGGCATTACCATAAAGGAACTGGACCAACCCCTGCTCATCCATCATCCAAAAGAGAGGTCCAAACCTGGAGGAAAGGTGAAATAATGCTTATCAGGATTTCTGGAATGGAATGTGGTGCTGTTTTGTTTTGAGTTATTAAAAAGCTTTATAATGACACTGACAGCTGCACGTCAGTCAGTGGTGCTTTGAATAGCATGGGCTTGACAGAATTCACACACTTCTGCCATCCAGTGGTGTCTTTGGGTACTGTGCTTTAGCAGTAGTCTATTTGGCCTGGTTAATGGTAGATGAATTCATCTGGGGTGACACAGGTGAATTGAGGAAATGTACCAGTCATATACATCACCACTTAAAAGTTTGGAGTCAGTAAGTTTGAATTTTTTTTTTTTTTGGTAAAGAAATTAATACTTGTATTCAGCATTAAATTGATCAAAAGTGACAGTAAATATATTTAAAATGTTACAAAAGATTTCTATTTCAAATAAATGTTGTTCTTTTGAAGTTTCTATTCATCAGTGAATCCTGAAAAAAAAAATTCCACAAAAATATTAAGCAGCACAACTGCTTGTAACTTGGATAATAATAAAATTTGTTCCTTAAAAACCAAATCAGCATATTAGAATGATTTCTGGAGGATCAAAGTGACTTTGAAGAGTAACGATGCTAAAAATACAGCTTTGCCATCACAGGAATAAATTACATTTTAAAATATATGAAAATACCAAAAAGGTATTTTCAATTGTAAGAATAATATACAATATTGGTGTTTATATTGTATTTGATCAAATAAATGCAGCCTTGGTGAGCGTAAGTATACACACTCAAAAAAAAAAAAAATTACATATAAAATTACAAAAAGATGCATATTACTAATCAAAAATTAAGTTTTGATATATTTACAGTAGGAAATTTGCAAAATATCTTCATGGAACATGATCTTTACTTAATATCCTAATGATTTTTGACATAAAAGAAAAATCAATCATTTTGATCCATACAATGTATTTTTGACTATTGCCACAAATATACCCCAGCGACTTAAGACTAGTTTTGTGGTCCAGGGTGGGTGGGTGTGTGTGTGTGTGTGTGTGTGTGTGTGTGTGTATATATATATATATATATATATATATTAATATATGCGTGTAGCTCTCCTTCATGACTGGCATCCCTGAAAAAATGAGGAAAGACTTCAAAGCCATGAAGGTACGAATCAGTTACCAGTCAAACCAGTCTCAAACACAGTCAGGTGGGTGAACTCTTTATTTTGCTTACTGTTCAGATAGGATTATTTCCAACTATTCATCTTGTGTTTCAGGATCTGACCATGCACATCAATGTGGGAGCCGAGCAGCACACCCAGAGTCTCAAACAACTGCTACACAACATCAACAGCAATAATGAAGCGGTCTCAGAGCTGGCCCGCTGGGGCCTCAGCATCGGCCAGGAGATTCTAGTGGTGAGAATGGAAACCCACACCTCGATGCTGCACCTGACAGTGTAGTTCAGGGAACTTTGTGTGTCTTAGGTGTGTCCACTGCTCCATCAGGTCCTCCATCAGTATCAAACAAGAAATATGTTTGTTCAACTAAATTATTATTATTATTATTATTATTTTTATTTATTTATTTTTTTAAATCTGGTGTGTAAATATATATAAACATGATGATTAAAGGTGTGTTGCACAATAGGTAGGGTGCAGTTTAGTTGTCCACTGTATATTATGGGGAGGGCAGAGAGGGGTCGCTGTATGTATTACATGTATGTAGTATGTTATTTGTGTAAAACAGCAGATATCGCATTGTATGTGTCCAATACAAATTTCCTTCGGGACAATAAAGTCTATTTTATCTTATCTTATCTTATCTTAACTCGTATTATACCTGGATAGCACCTATTAAATTAATTTTAATTGTTTTATTTTAAAAGAAGTCAGAAAAGAAGCTCACTAAGACTGCATTTATTTGATCACAACAGTAATATTGTGAAATATTGTTACAATTTCAAATGACTGTTTTCATTATATTTTAAAATGTAATTTATTTCTGTGATCATAGCTGTTCAAAAGAATGTTGAAATAGTGAATTCTACTGTCACTTTTGACAAGTATTAATCTCTTTAAAAAGAAAAAATATTACTGACAGTAATCTTTTGTATTGAAGTACTGTACATCCACAGATCCATCAAGTCCTCCATCAGTTTCAAAATTAGAAATATGTTCAATGTGTTCAATCTCTTGTTATATGAAGATATATTGCATGATTCCATATGGTTTATAATATATTCTTGTACTGTATATTAGTTATCATTAATATTATTAAAGTCACTTTAAAATATATATAGCATTTATTATATAGCTTTTTAATGTTTTTATTTTTAGGATTTAATGGAGTTTTCTTTTTACACTTTTTTAGGGTTGTCACGATTCCTCTATTAAATTTGAGTACTCTATTATAAAAAATACTCGATTGCATTTTGCCTGTGTCCATTAACCAGCAAAATACAGAAGTGGCGCACGAAATATTAAAACCGTTTAAAAAATCATTAAGCATAGTGGTATTGTGAATTCACAAAGGCTGTGATTCAGTTAAATAAGACATATGCACTACGGTTTATTATGCGCTTTATTTATATGCGTGTATGGCTCTGTTCACAGTAAATGCTGCTCCACACAAATAGTTACCATTTACAATGCGGACCATCTCAAACTCCATCTCTGCGTATGCTGGGTTTATTAGGCTTGGGCTTAATATAACGTTTATCTGGGAACAGTGTCCGCCATTCATATTTATACGGTAAATCATTTATAAGCCTACACCAGCACAGGAGAATACGTCATTATCTTTCTAAATATGCTAACTGTTCATCGCGACTTCAAAATAAGTTTAAACCTTCGCTCTGAGTTTACACGTTTTGATGTTCACACATTCAAGATATTACAGTGGCGATAGCCTTTCTATCATAAAGAAATGGGCAAATATTAAAGATTAAGTGGACATTTGAATTAAATATTGATTAGTCAATATTAAACAAGGATAAGATTGTGCTGTAAATCAGGCTGTTGGTTCCCTCTGCAGGCATTTGATTTAATGCGTAATTGTACATAATTGTTATGATTATATTGTTTTATTACATTATGTAACAGTTTTGTTCAATAAAACCATATGATGCTTTTGATATTTTATTTTAACCAATTATTATTGCCTCATTGCTAATATACATGTATTTTTTGTCATTTTAAAGTCTATTGTTCACTTAGGTCTATTTTGTTTTGTTACCGCAAAATTATTACTCGATTAATCAGCAGAATAATTAACCAATTACTTGATTACCAAAATAATTGTTAGTGACAGCCCTAAATATTGTATTTACCTGACTGGAACCCAACAGTACCTGACAAATATTCATATACAGTTTTGTTTTTGTCTGATTTAAATGTTAAGCAACAACAAAAAAAGATTATCATTATAATGCGAATACACTGTTTTGAGTCTGTTAGATTTATGGATCTGTTAGAATCTAAATATAAAGCAGGAGGAAAAACGAAAAGCATTATTTTGACTTGGACTTTGAGAAGTGTACTATTCTCTTACTCTCTATGGGCCATGGTTCTTTTGGCTTCGTAGTGCTTTAATTGGCATGTTATCTAAATACCATAGTATATTGTGTCTCCTGGTTTTCAGCCCCGTGTGCAGCTGGTTGTGTGCATTATGACCGGAAACAGAGACGACCTGTACAGCGCCATCAAAAAGCTCTGCTGCATCCAGAGTCCTGTACCTTCACAGGTTTCATTGAAACACAATTCCTTTGCAGTTCATAGTTCAGTGGCTGTTCATCTAACACACACGCTGCTTTTCAAAGATTGGGGTCAGTAAGATGTTTTTGAAAGAATCCTCTTATGCCCACCGGGGCAACATTTATGTCATTAAAAAAGTAAGATTGTGTAGTATTGTGAAACTGTTTTGTATTTTAATATATTTTGAAATGTAATTTATTCCTGTGATGGCAAAGCATCATTACTCCAGTCTTCAGTGTCACATGATCCTTCAGAAATCATTCTAATATACTGATTTGGTGCTCAAGTAACATTTCTGATTATTATCCATGCTTGGAACAGTTGTGCTGCTTAATACTTTTGCGGATGAATAGATTTTTAAAGAAGTTGCATTTATTTGAAATATTTATTTTTTTTAATGTATTTACTCTCTTTTGATCAATTAAATGCATCCTTGCTGGACAAAAGTTAATTTCCTCAACTTTTAAAGTGGTGTTGTAAAAGTTTTTTTAATGTTTTTGCCTGAAAGATAATACTTTTAATTGTGGTAATGTGGCATATTTCCATGCCAGACAGAATATACAGCAAGAAGTAATGTAGGGCAGGACCATACATCTCACAGCTCCAACAGTCGTTTGTACTGAAATTCAGTTTTGCATCATTATAATAAATTTTTAATCCCATGTCAGTGGAATTATGGGGGTTTTTTTTGCCTTGCCTATTTGTAGCAAACAGCATGTATTCATATTAGACATTTCATATCACGTCTAAATCTGTGACACTGATTCCCAGGCCATCAATGTGCGGACCATCTCCCAGCCACAGAAGCTCCGCAGCATCGCTCAAAAGATCCTTCTGCAGATCAACTGCAAACTGGGAGGAGAGCTGTGGACGGTAAATGTTCCTCTGGTGAGTGTGTGTTAATCAGACCTTTTTCCCCACGGGTGGCCCTGGAGTTACCGTACTGTATGACTCTCTTGATTAAAAAATGCTTAAGCAAATATGCTTTAGTAAATATGGCATATCAAGAATGAACCTGAAAATGGTCACTGCACAGTGAGAACTGATAGACGATAGCTAGGTGTGGTCCATATTTTAAAGTGTAGAGTTTATTTTTTGAACGCATTGATAGTCAAGTTTCAATATTTATTCCTAGGTTCACATCTTGACTTTCTTCTTGAGTATAGAGCTCTGTTCCCTCACATTTAAAAAGAGACCGCAGCAACAAACTCATTAATAGTCTTGAGCTGGCGGGAGAACATTAACATCTCATTAATATTAAAATGGAATAAGTCTTTTTTTTTGTAAATAACTTGTTTTTCAAACTTTAATTATATTTGTTCACAAGTTTTAAATAATCTGTAATAGATTGAATATGATGTAATGCATGATAAAGCAAAAAAGGCATTCAAAAGTGAACTTCATGCATTGTTCCTGCTGAATGATATTGATGTTGGATTGTAAAAGTAAATACAAATCCGCAAATGGTATTAAATAAAAGGATAACTTCTAACCACTGTAGTTTTGATTTGAACAGAAATACCTGATGGTGATTGGGGTGGATGTTCACCATGATATAAGCAAGAAGAGCAGATCTGTCATGGGTTTTGTGGCAAGTCTCAACAGGTAAATTAAAACCACCCAAAACAAAAGCTCAAAAGTCTCATGTGATTACTAGGGCTGCATTTATTTGATCAAAAATACAATAAAAAAGTAATTGTGAAATATTACAATTTAAAATGTCTTTCGCATGATCCTTCAAAATACGTCACCTTTTTTTTCCAGAATTCTTTGATGAGTAGAAAGTACAAAAGAACAGCTTTTTTTTTAAATAGAATTTTTTTTTGTAATAATATAAACATGAAGTCATACTGATCAATGCATCCTTGCTGAATTTTTTTTTTTTAAATGAAAAAAATCTTACTGACCCCAAACTTTTTAATGATACTTTTATAAACATTTGCAAACATCAGGGCAAGTGCACTGAGATGCAACACAGGGAATCAATGAATGTAGTAAAATTCATTTTAGTGAAACATTTCATTTAAATGAACGAGGTCAAAAGATTTACTGATTTGTTTGAGTACCTGTTCAGTAGCCCCTGTGTAACATTTAGTGTATTCTTAATATTATTAAAATATTTACTACAAGGATGTTTTTCAACAAAAATGAGTATTTCCTAGTTTTATTATTATTGGTATGTGCACTGATCAAGTTAGGTTTAATGCGTTTGTGCTAACTGAGATCTTTACCGTGTTTGGGTTGGAAGAAACTGCTCAGATTAAGTATCAGCTGGTTATGTATTGAAAGTTGCAATGAAGTGGGAGTAGCGACAGAATTTTTTTCTGTATTATGACATGCATCTGAGTATAACAATTTATCAAAAAAAGAAAACCCCTAGGATGGTTTTCTGTACATCATGTGTGATTGGATTTTGAGAAGTGGGTGCTGCACTCAAAAGTGGAGGCAGATGAACATAAGATTGCAGAAGTCTTGAATACAGTATATGTCATGAGAAAAGTGTGGAAAATCTGGTGACATTTTGATTAAATTTTACTAGGTTAAAAAATAAATACATTTAAAAATGAAATGTATGCATATGGATGAACTGTTGACCATAGCATCTATGACATGCATTTAGAAAATAAGGCGCGCTGGTTTCCTTTGCATTGAAGCAATAACAAAGAGTCGAAAACTACTGAAGACTGAACTGAAGCCTCATTCTATTTATGACTTACTGACACAAAGTTCAAGTGATTTTCAACGCCCGCTTTGTTGCATCCAGTGTGGACAGCTGCAAGCTGTTGGTTTATTTCGGTAAAAAAAAAAAAAAATTCGGCTTGTAGAAGTTATAAATGGCCAGTAACTTAAAAATTGAGTAGCCAAATTGGCTGGTGAGTGAAAAAGTTCAATTCAAACCCTGCCGTGAGTTGTTAATACGGGCGCAAAAATGAACATGTTCTGTTTATATGCATGAGATTTGAGATGTGTGAATCAGGCCTAACCCTGTGTTTACTGTCCCGGTGTAGCATGCTGACCAAATGGTACTCCAGGGTTACCTTCCAGATGCCTCACGAAGAGATAATCAACGGCTTCAGAGTCTGTCTGCATTTATGTGAACTTGTCAAATGATTTTCCAAATGCTACCGCTTTGAGACGTCTCCTGAATGTTGTAGAGGAGTGTATTTTACCCTTTTCACCCACTTTTTTACAAACAGGTGAACCACGCCTTCCCTGAGAAGATCATCATCTATCGCGACGGCGTGTCTGACGGACAGCTGTAGACGGTGGAGCTTTACGAGATCCCTCAGATTCTGAAATGCTTCGAGACCATCCCGAACTACGAACCGAAGCTGGCTTTCATTGTGGTGCAGAAGAGAATCAGCACCACCCTGTACTCTTACGGATCCGAGCACTTCGGCTCGCCCTCGCCAGGAACCGTACTGGACCACACTGTCACTAACAGAGACTGGTCGGTTTCCGAAAGCTGAAGCGCAGCCCAGGATTCTGCAAACGGCTTTAGCAACTAGATGTGCAAAGCTTTCCAGAAATGAGATCTAGTCAAGTGCATTAGCGGGAGGAAATAAAATGTGCTATATGAATTGACATGTTTCTCTTCTCTTCAGGGTGGACTTCTACCTAATGGCACATTTGATTCGACAGGGTTGTGGCCTGCCCACTCATTACATAGCAGTGTACAACACAGCAAACCTCACCCCTGACCACTTACAGAGGTAAGAAATGGGTTCAGTTTAACATAACTGATTTAAAGAAACAGTTAAATGTGATATTTATTGTCATGGGTTTATATAAAGATTGTTTTAAAACCACTTCAATTAAAAAATTATTACACTTTTTTGTTGTTGTTGTTGAAAGGCTATATTTACCCATTTTATCCATTAGAAATTGGTGTTAAAAAAAAAAAAAAACTGTAGTACTTAGTAAAAAAAAAAAAGCCACCAGTAAAATAAATATATATAATAAATATTAAACAAATATATAAAATATAACATCTTCTTGTTTCTACTTTAATTTGGAGATTCAATGTGAAAATATATTTGTGACCCAGGACCACAAAACCAGTCTTAAGTGTCAATTTTTCGAAATTGAGATTTATATATCACCTGGAAGCTGAATAAATGAGCTTTCCACTGATGTCTGGTTTGTTAGGATAGAACAATATTTGGCCGAGATACAACTATTTGAAAATCTGGAATCTGGGGGTCCAAAAAAATCAAAATATTGAGAAAATCGCCTTTAAAGTTGTCCAAATGAAGCCCTTAGCAATGCATATTACTGATCAAAAATGAAGTTTTGATATATTTACGGTAAAAAATTTACAAAATATCTTCATGGAACATGATCTTTACTTAATATCCTAATGATTTTTGGCATAAAAGAAAAATGGATCATTTTGACCCATACAATGTACTTTTGGCTATTGCTACAAATATACCCCAGCGACTTAAGACTGCTTTTGTGCTCCAGGGTCACATTTATGATTACATATTATAATGTTCTGTGCAGTTAATCACTAATAATTACAGGAAAATGTTTGTTTGTTTGTTTTTTAATTGAGGATTGACAGCACTAACCTATATATTACAAATAAAGTTTCAAAAATATATGTTTATTTTTATTTACGTGTTTATGTATTTTTTATTTTTTTTAAACACCGGTTGACCTTCAAGATGTGCCACCTGTACTGGAACTGGCCTGGAACGATACGCGTTCCTGCTCCTTGCAAGTACGCCCACAAACTGGCCTTCCTATCTGGCCAGTACCTCCACTCAGAGCCTGCCATCCAGCTCTCAGAGAAACTGTTCTTCCTGTGAATGAGACCCGTTCAGTGTCTCAAACAAACCCAAGAGAGATCAAAACTCTCTTTCGTTCTTGGTTTTTGTTTGTTTTTTTGTTTTTATTGCTGTTCTTAAAAGTATTGTTCTGAATGTTCTTTGCTGGAATCAAAAACAACCTTTTTTTTCCCCCAAAAACATCTCTTAGTTGTATGTTCTCCTGAATCATAGCTAAATAAAGTACATGTCACACTTTCAGTGTCTCTCTCATCAGTGATAGTATGAAATAATGCTCTGATGTGTAGTGGTTCAGAGCAGTATTTATTCTGTATTAGCAGATTAATTTTTCTTGAGAAAAATCAAAGAACAATTTGTTCACACTTAGGATCCAATTAGTGAACTACATCAATTAACATGAACAATACTTCTACAGCATTTAATAATCTTAATGTTAATTTCACCATTTACTAATACATTTTAAAATCAATGTTACCATTGGTTAACGCACAGTTAACTAACATAAATAATGAACAATTGTATATTAATAGTTTAATAAGTGCTGTAAACGTGTTGTTAGTTTATAATGCATAAACTAAGGTTAACAAATGAGAGCTCTTTTCCTTATTCTGAAAGCCCAAAGGAACAGAAAAAAGCAGTCTGATTTGTTGTAGGCAGCTGACTCTCAACAAGTACTAAGGACAAAAAAATGCATTAAAATTCCACATCAGCGTCTCAAGACTTGCATTACTCCATTTGAGCGTTTAGTAACAAAGGATCTGTTGAGGACTAATACATTGAAAAAGGAAGCTGAAAGTGGAATATGTCTACAGAAAGAACCTACAATATGTCCCTGTAAATCTAAACTAAATTTGGGAACATGCAAGCAATTTTTCTGGAAATTCAGGCACTTTGCATTAGGGTTCAATGGAAATTTGGCATTAATAGCTATATATTTGTTTCCACTAGATGTCAGTGTTTTAATGATCACTACATTAAGACTTTTTAAACTGGCTAAAATTTAATGCAAAAACTAGCAGCAAAATGTTTCACAGATTATTTGAATAAGTCAGAAATAAAAAGTAAAATTAGCCATAAATAAATAAATAAATAAATATTATAATTGTATATATAATTAAATTACAAAAAATAAAGAACTTTTTCATGATATTAATATAATGGAAGAGTTCAGTTTTGGTAATTTAAATTAAAAAGAGCAAACTTTCTTATATTCTAGATTCATTGCAAACTGAAATATTTCAAGAGTTTTTTTTCTTTTTCTTTTTTCTGATGGTTACGACTTACAGCTTAGGAAAATTAAAAATTAAGTATCTCAAAAAATGTGAATATTTCATTTTGAGCTTGATTAGTTTGAATAATTTTGTGTATAAATACTGGGTACCTCCTGGGCTAGTTTAGAACATGCAACCACAATTACGGGGAAGACTGCTGATTTGACAGTTGTCCAGAAGACGATCATCGACACCCTCCACAAGGAGGGTAAGCCACAGAAGGTCATCGCTGAAAGGGCTGGCTGTTCACAGAGTGCTGTATCGAAATATATTCATAGAAAGTTGACTGGAAGGAAAAAGTGTGGTAGGAAAAGGTGCACAAGCAACAGGGATGACCGCAGCCTTGGGAAGATTGTCAGGAAAAGCTGACTCAAGAATTTGTGAGAGCTTCACAAGGAGTGGACTGAAGCTGGAGTCAGTGCATCAAGAGTCACCACGCTCAGACGTCTTCAGAAAATGGGCTACTGAATTTGTAATTTTCCTAAGCTGTAAGTCGTAACCATCAGAATTGAAACAAAAAAAACTCTTGAAATATTTCAGTTTGTGTGCAATGAATCTAGAATATAAGAAAGCTTGCTCTTTTGAATTAAATTACAAAAAAAGAACTTTTCCATGATATTCAAATTTTTTGAGCCATATATATACTTACACACATATATGGACAGCATCCTAATACGAGAGCCATATTTAAACCAATCACAGGAGACTTTAAAAATCATTGTGGCAAGTTATTAGTATCTGAGACTTTCTTTGGTTGTCGAGACCCTCTAGGTTTCACCCATATCCCAGTGTCATAGGTTGTCAGTCACACTCATTTGTGACTGTAGAATGATGGCCATCATGTGTTGAAAAGTGTCAGGTGCCCCATGTACTGTAAGCCATATGGTGTAGCAGCATCCCTCTGGGTTGCTCAAAGCTTCTTCCTGTCACTTGCCACTTGTCTCAAGCAATCTAGCACCATCTGAACAACAAGCTCCTAAAACACAGCTGGAGCTTCACCCAGCCAAACACATCAGCTGTGTACAGACATTACAGTTCAAAATGCAACCATCATTCTATGTGCAAAATAACTGGATGCCACTTACTAAATTAAATGTACAATGTGATGAGATCATGTGGTTTAATAATTGTAACATGAATTCATAGTTGTGTCTGCATTCTAATACTACCTGTATTGAATGACATCTTACATCTCAGCTGTTGTTAATATTATACATCCACTACTACCATTGACCTTTGACCTGTTTGTTTTTGGAGCTATAATGTACTAATGTTGCAAATATTTTCTGGCCTCATCGCATAGCAGTGTCCACTGGTTGCACACTTGAGAATTTCAGCAGATGCTTTAGGATTGTTGTTTCATGAATACTGAGTATTCAGACATCTTACTCATTTTATGCATTGATTTTTGCATACTATGTAATAGGGCAGTATGCAAACTGAGTTGGTAGCAAATATTTGACTAAAATTATGAAAAGATGCAATTATAGTTGGTAACAAATGTTTGACTAAAATTATTTTTAAAAAAAAGTGCGACTATAAAATAAGCAGTGCGAACTCAGAACGACTTTGGTCGATTTGGGACACACTCGTGTGTACAATACATAAAATATTATACATAATGTTAAGATCCTTTTCAAATCAATTTGGGGCAATCTTGTGTGTTATACAATATTCAAAATATAAAATAAAATAATATGTTTACGAGACGTCCCATTTTAGTGTGTGCATCAAATTCAATTTACATACATTATATACATAGAAACATATTAAGTGCAAGTAGGTTACCTACTTTAATGTTTCAAATAACTTTTAATGGGAAAAAAAACGTCAAAATGGGTGAAACAATGTTCCATCGTCATTCAGCATGACAGATATTTATGTGAAAATGAAACAACATGTTATTTTGACCTGTGCTTATTAGAATATAGAACAAGTGATCACACTACATTTTCCTTCTTGCTGACAAACGAGTAAAACCTGGTTTTAAGGATAGTGGCAAAGATTCAAATTTCAGTTATTTGTTTTTTAGGGGATGCACTGATAAATGTATGATAGTCATTATTTTTTGCTTAGAAAAAAACTCAGAACACATTCTAATGTATGGAAAAATGTAAAGCTGTATTAAACTTTTATTGCTTGAAAACCCTTTTACGTCTGTCCCTTTACGTAGGCGTAAATACGTAAATTCACTGAGTTTGCGACAGGCTCGAAAATAATCCTTTGCATTCACCACTGTGAGGATTTGATGAGTAAATTATTAAAGACATGAACTGAAAACGAGATTCGCCACGTGCACTCACTTTGACCAGTTTTCTCATGTATTAAAATCGTCTTCCGTCTACTTTCTAACTACATGTAACTAGTAAATGGCAAGAGCGTTGAACAGCTCAAGTAGACCTCGAGTCAAAGTATTAAATCCAAACTCTCCTGACCTTTGTAAGACTATGACTATCGCAAAGCGGACTCAAGTCGCTACCGGGACTGGGAGACGCGTGTCTAATGAATATTCAACATGTTGACGTTCTCGCCTTCCAATGGCGAAGGCTTTAGCTGCTGAATATTAAGTGGAATTCGTAATTTCTCGGGGCGGCGCTCACTAATGACGTCATCTCCCCCGCCCTTTATGTTAGTTCCACGCTGCTGTCTTGTGAATGGGTCAAGACTAAAAAAAACAGAAAGCCATCCGGTCTCTCGGGTTTAAACGGGTTACCCCAATGCCCCTCCGTTCATTCTGGACTGTCAGATAACGGACCTGTCTCGCGCCGACTGATCAAGAACTCTTAAATTTGGTGAGCGTCATCTTTTTTTTTAATTTACTTGGCTAGCCGGCTAACCATTAACCACGTCAGTTTGCTGCTTTTACTGAGACTCGGTTAAATCGTGTTACAGGCAACGCATCAGTTGCCTGATTACGGGTTGCAATGTTAGTGGATGTGAGCGTGTCTGAGGCTGGAACCAGACAGAGGTTTGTTGATGGCCTGTTGTTAACAGAGATGATGTGATGTTTATTATGATCCGCAGCAGTATGAGCATACAGACATGCATCAGTACTGCTCACTCTTGTCATTTTAGCTCCTACGTTGCAGTTTGCTGAGCTACCGCAAATCTAACAGGCAAAGTCTATTCCACTTGTTTTGTTAGACCTGATTAATATTATTATTCTAAGAGACATACGTTGTTGTGAACTTGATTTATTTGTTGTCTTAAATATAGGTGAATCGTATCTGTTTTGATGCAATGGGATAATTTTTAGAAAATTAGCTAGCTTTGACCAGTTACCAGTTATCCAGTTCTGTTGAGATTTTATTTCTGTCCCTCTGACATCTGTATTATGAAGTGCGTTGTTTGGCTATTTTGGATTTTCCATGGTGTGATATAATAATGGCAATGACAGTGATGATGATGATGATGATGATGATAACAATAATGTAATTGTAACTTTCATTCTGTACATTAACCGTTCATTTGTTAAGCGTTATACAGTGTAATGCTATTTTTGTTAATTGCATTATGTAGTTTTTTCAGTGGCTATTGCTAAAACAGATAGATGTAGAGGTGGAAGATGGCTATATAATGTACATATAAAACAATTTCATGGTGGGAAATAAGACAGATAAAATTTCAAATATAAAATTAATGAACATTTAACGTCATACTTAAAATTCACAATAACATATAACCCGAAAATGTGCGTTTAAATTGGTAAAATTATTTGAAAATTTTCAACTTTTCACAAATGTGAAATTCCACTTTTGTTGACCCATGTTATTTTGAAGTATTACTAAATTATTGCTATGAAATATAGTATTAATAATAATAATAATAATAATAGGTCACAGAAAACAACTGTAATTGCAAAAATTAATTTGGAAATTTTTGTAGAGAATATAATTTTTATTTTACAGTGAATTTACATTTTTCTCCAAATATATTTTTTCACCTAGAAATTACTTTTTTGAGAGTCTTTAAAATGCTATTGAAAAAGTCGAACAGGATGAGCACCTAGAATCATTTTGGGAATTCACTGGTCAAAAATGTATGGGAACCATAATAATAATAATAATAATAATAATATGACCATATAATAACTTTTTGTTACTAAAAACCCTTGATTTATATTGAAACATAAGAGAGAATGTGTACTTTTGTCTGTTTTCTGATATAAAAATAAAGATGACAGTGATTATTGTCATCACCTTGTTGATTACTCCTCTGACGTATCTTCAGTGACCAAAACATTCTCACAAAATCCTTGGAGGTTTGTCAGGTTTGATGTAGTGTGGAAAGCAGCAAAACTGCTTGTTATCCATTTTTCCAGCTTAGCGGTTAGGCAAAGGTTTAATTAATGCTGTTTGTTGGTAGTAATTATTTCTGAGGATGCCCCCACGAGCTGAAGGGAAGTGCTCTCTGGCATTACGTCGTCTTCTTTAATGACAGGTCTGATGATTCAATTACAGTGCCTCTGTTAACCTCATTGTCTCTTGTATAAAGGGGCTTTGATCACTGAGGCCTTGGGCATTTGAAACGTTCTGGACTCTATGTGTCAGCTGAGCCAGCTGTTTAGGGCCGAAGAACAACTTCTGTAGAAAGTAGATGAGCAACAGGTAAAACTGATTTTTTTAACATTGCTTATGCATTCAAAAATTTCATTAACTATGTGAAAATGTGAGTTAGTGACTGTTCCAAAAATGTTAATATTTGCTTTGAATGATACCAGAAGCTATCGGCCTGCAGAAGGGTTCGACGTCTTGCCAGCAACAGTATTCAAGTTGTCAGCAGTCAGCAAATATACTTCAACAGTCATAGCTCTCAAATTCCTCATAACCTTCAAGAGGGTTTGTTCAGCAGTGCAAGTAATAACTTGCCTTTCTGCATCATAACAAGTTTTGCATTTGACTACTTTTTATGAGTGTTTGAAAACAATTTCCTCAATGGACCACATGATTTGAGGTATTATTTATGCACAAATATAAAGCGTTGGCCTAACTGGGGTTTTCTAAACTTTACTATGTTGTTTACCCCAAAATTAAAATTCAGTAATTATTTACTCACCCTTATGTCATTCCAAACCTGTATGACTTTCTGTGGAACACAAAAGAAGATATTTTGACACTTTTTTTTTTTTTTTCTTAAAATGAAAGTCCATGGGTTCATTAGGGTCCAGTATTGTCAGGATCTTGTTTTGTGATAAATGTTTAATTTGTGGTTGAATTATGAAGATATATTTTACTTCATATATTATATTTTTTACTACAGATTAGTGGTGCTTGCACAGCCAAACATAACTATCAGTGTCAGTGTTAAGCAGTCAGCAGGAATGTGTATAAAGCTGCATTTACTCTGCAGGGCTTGATGACCAATTCTGATTTTGTGACTATATCTGATTTTTTTGGACGACATGCTTACATTTCTTTTAAAAGCGACCCGTATCCAATGTGTGCATTTTACACTGCACTTGGTGAAACAAGCCAAAAATAGTATATATGACAAAACAAATCAATTAGAATAGTACATTGAGTTTAATTTGTTGACATGGAATTCATATAGAAACGTTTTTAATACAATAGTTGCATACGTCAAAATAATTGTAGTACAAATTCTTCAGGACAGTGATGTACGCAGCTCCGCTGAAAGGTTGCGAGTGGAGTAATACTCAGGTGATATTGTTAAGCATGTCACATCTTCCGTGTTTTTTTTACTCATTAAAACCAAATGCGTTCCTCAAAGGCAGGGACATGTTTGTGTGCATTTTATTTTGTGATTTTAATGGAACGAACGGGACTGAAGCGCTTGTCTGTGCACGAGCCTTCGTCACTGACAACAGCAGCAACGAGCACGTCAGATCGCCTTTTTTTTCAACACAAACAAACTAAATTAATACTCTGCTACTCAACTAGATTTTGTACCACAAAATGTTTTAAAACACTCACTTTTCAATGACGTAGGAGGTGCATTTACAGGGGAATATCCGATCTGTGCACTTACACGGCAGGCGCAAATGCGCGTATCCGATTCATATCTGATTTATTTCCACATATGAATGAGGCCTGAAACCGATCGGAGAATATCGGAATCCATGTGATTTTTTTTTTCCTGCTTACACGGGAGGGCCATATCCGATCTGTGCCACATGGGAGGAAAAACTCGGAATTGGGTCACTTGATCCATGCAGTGTAAATGCGGCCTAAGTGTAGCCTTTATGCTAATCCAACCCAACGCACTGTTGCTTAAACTGCTTTTCTCATATTTGGCGTGATCAGGTTGTTTTTGGAGCAAAGAGTGTTATTGTACAGCTTCCTTAAAGGCATAGTACGCACTTCCTCTGCCGAACTTTGAAAGGCTTTCCAGCACTTCTACATACCCTCTTTCCGTCTGTTGTTTTCCCTGTGTATTCCTAGAGTGTCTGCTCAACAACAGGTGTCTAGTTGTTGATAAGGACCTCTCTTGTGATTTTTCACCTGAGTCATGCTATAAAACCTGCCACATCAGCAGAGAGAAGATATCTGTCAAGTGGAAAGATTTGCTCTCTTTTTTTTCCCACTAGTTTGCAGGTTAGTCTGCATTCCTAATCTAGAGACATTCAGATGGAATGTGCATGTGTTTTAAAAAGCCTCTGGTTTATTTGGGTCATTGTACAATTGTGTTGCCATTTTTATCTGAAGAAAAAAATGAAATAATTTCAATAATTTAGGAATAAAATTAATTGACCAAATTCATTTATTTGGTAACAATTAACAAGGATCTTTAAAACGAGTTAATGCAGTAGCTAAACCTGAACTATCAATGACTAATGCATTAGGTATCACAGACAGTGAGCAAAAATTGTATGACATTTCTTAGTCTTGACTAATGTTCATTTCTAAATATGCTACTGTAATACATTTTCAAACTTTCAAGCTTTATGAATTAACATTAATGTATTCTGAGCACACATGAATAATAGACTAATATTTGTAAAAAAATGATCATTAACTTGTGTAATGTAACTCTTAACTTGTAGAAACTCTCTGTTTGGTCAGCTATATCGCCTCACCACACATGACTAGCCTAAGTGTTTTCTAGAAGTCCTTTTGGTGTTGTTCCTTCAGGTCCTTAAAGTCTGAAAATATTTTCAATTCAATTAGATCAAATCTAAGGTCATTAAAAGTCTTAAATGGTATAACAAAAGTCTTAATTATCATTTTAAGAGGTCTTGGATTTGGGGACAGAAAAACAGGAATCACAATATAACCTAATGGTGATGATTAAACAAATCGCATTTTATTATTATTATTAGTCACAACCTTATAAAGCAGTTATTAAATTAAATACGTGTCAACACTGCACCTTTTGAAGTAAAGGCTCTTTGTTGTTAATTTAACAAATGATCGTATCCTCAAAATCAAATATTGATCAAACAATAATTTCTATATATTGATATTTTAGTCTATAATCCAATTTACAATACACATGTATATATTGAATGCGTGCCCTAGACTGTTTAATTAAGCAAAATAATCTGAGATGCATCATTTATTTTGATATTGTATAGGGTTGTTTGGTATGTTCGGTATGTATTAATTTTATTTACGCATTAATTCATTTTATAGTCTTAAATTTGTTTTTAAAAACTCTGCTGATACCCTGTTTTATACTTGAATTAAAATTGCTTAACATTGTTAAAAATAAATGATTGATATCTATTAATTTAACATTTTTACAAATATACATTTTTTGTTAAACTGTCTAATCTTAGCGCAAATCTTTCGAAAGTGAATTATCAAAGACCTCAGTGCTACTTCTTCTTATGTAATGATCATAAACTTGCATTATATTGATTTATGATGTCTATTATGATTATGTATGGTGTTGCGACAGGTTTAATAGTGCCATTGTAGAAACATTTTTTTTCCCTCAAAGCTTTGAGTGACCTCTGAGATGTGTTCAATCCATAAATTCATCAAAGACCTGTGTGCAATGATTACTGATCCTTCCTAATGCAGATGCATATAGACAGTCTCCCTTTAGACTGAATACCAGACATTCTTCTCTATGACTTATCATGTCTCCTGAAATAGCAGCAGTGCACAAGGATCTCTTCAGACAGGGTCATTATAACCCTCTGCCATTATCTGAGATACAATGCCGCTGCTGGAAACCATATCAGTGTATTGTTGTGACAGCACTGAGATGTGATTGCCTGTTCCAATATAAATGCTGCTTTTAGATGGGCTTATTTCGGCTTATTGTGAGAGATGAACACGTCGTTTTAAGATACAAAGTCAGAATTGTGCAATTCTGACTTTATCAAAATTCCGACTTCCGAGTTTGAATCTCACAATTCTATTTTTTTCAGCATGGAATGAAAAATAAAGGTAATTGCAACATTTTATCTCACAATTCTGACTGTTTTCTCTCAATTGCAAGTTAACATCTCACAGTTCGGACTGTTTTACTCAGAATTTTAAGTGTATGTTGCAATTCTAAGTTTATATCTCGGAATTGCAAGATTGTGAGAAGAAATGTCGAATTTTGAGATGAAAATGTGTTCGAGGTTGCTGCTCGGTGCTTATTTATTACTCCAAGTTATGATATTCTGGTACCAATATGTGAGTGGTTTTTGCTATTTGATTTTTGTAAATCCATTTAGTGAAATGACACACTTCAGGTTTGTGCTAATAGAACTTTACTGTTGTTCTAAATGACAGCAGTTCAGAGGTGTGTGCTGTTCTACAAAAGCTCACCTTGCCTTTTGGTGGCCCTCATATATTATCAATAAGGCAGTGAGGATCATATTTCCTCTGTCTCTCCAAAACACACACATAAGCATACCACAGCCGACATCAGCGTGGTGTGGTTAACCTCTCCTTCACACACCCTGCTGTTTTTGATAAACATTCTCATGCTCTTTCACACCCACACTGTAATTTACACCCTGATCGGGAGTCGCAATGATGAGCGCATAATCCTGCAGAATAAATACTGAACTTCTCCTAGATATCTTATATGAAATCAGATTTTAAAAATATTTACTTCCTCATATTTACTTGATGGCAATCACATTGATTAATGGGTTTTACGTCTCTTTCACAAGCACACATTTGTCTGATCTTCCGAAGACGCTCTCTAGTTTTGCTGTCTGTCTTTCTTGGCTTCATTTTCATCCAAAGATCGGGCCAGTTAAGGTTAAGCAAGGTGAGCCTCGACTGGTTTTTGAGTGCGAGTTCTCGAAGGTCCTTTGAGAAGGTTTAATGGCACTTTGTTTAAGCCTGCTGTAGACGAGTCATGGAGTAGCCATGTGTGTCAGGCTACAAAGTGAATACAAAGGTATGATTATGAAGCTCATTCAAATGTATTTTTTGTCTTTATCCTTTGCATGAACATACAGTATAGAAAGAAATCTGCCTTAAAGTTACCCATGTTGTTGGAATTTGAACTTTGTGTTTCTTTTGGTTGTAGTTACTGGAATTCTATTGATAACATCATGAAACACTATGATAAATTGGTGAAAGCTGCTTTTCTATGTGATTTCCTGTTATTATTCTCATAAAAATTGTAATGATTCATTTAAAGCAGGTGAGAATATTTAAATTATGTGGATGAAATCATACAAAAACGGCAATGATTTGCTTTTTTTTGGACTTACAGTCTTACTGTAAGTTTTCATGATGCATCACAATGAATATTCATTGGCACTACTGTTCATATTCCTGTTTAAATATCTTTTGGTTGAAACATGGCTGAAATTTAAGAGGCATCCCCATTCAAAATGACTTTGGTGGTTACTTTGATAGAAATCTGCTGTTGTGCAAATCTCAAAGATAGTCATTAGCGTTAGGGGATTCGGCAGTGGTAATTTTCCATATTGTTCCTGGATTCTTTACATTCTTGTAATGACTGGTTTGGGTTTACTCTGCAACAGTGGCCTTTGAGACCTTTTCAGAAGGGCCCCCTTTGGGGCCAATTATCCAGTGTTTGTGACTCAAATGTTAGGAGCTCATTCATTTACAACTGGACTTTGCTTCTCGTGGTTAAAAAACATCTGGCCTTTCATGCATAAGGACCTTTGCAGACATATTGAGACACCTAAAATCTCAATAGCTGTTTATTAGAAGTAGCCTATTTATTCATATCACAGATTTAAGTTAAGCTTTTAAAAGCTCACAGTGTACATTACAGTCCCAGGGATTGTCAGACACCGATATTAATGATTAATAAATGATAAACCACTGTCAGGCCATCTGAGATTTCAGTATGGGGATAAAGGTTAGTGTCATTAATTTCATTTTTATTGGTATTACAGCACACCGTGAGTGTATATTAGCACCGTTTGCTTTTTGCATCTGATCAAGCGCTTGGATTCGGAAACAGTGACACGTGAGACTTAACAAGCGTATTGTTGGAGACCTATTGCAGTGGTTTACCACAGTCTCCCTGTTGTTCTGTTATCTGAGGCCAGAATTACATTTACACTTATGCATTTAGCAGACACTTTTATCGAAAGCGACTTAAATTGCATTCAAGTTACACATTTTATCAGTTCTTCCTTTCCCTGGGAATCATTGGTGTTGATATCGAAGGCTGGTTAAACTAGTAGCAGCTTACGTTTGAAAAATTGTTGCCCATGTACTAAAGTTAAAATGTAATTTCGTGTTATGCTTTCTGACTTTACTGTATTAAAAATAGTACACACATTGAGATATTGTGGAATTATTTTGCTGAGTGTGCTTTTGTGCTGCTGGTATGGAGGCTGGTTAAGGCCAGTGTTATTTTTGTATTATGTGCTATTATAGTAGTTATTTATATTAGAATTAGCATTTATTTTACTTAAAAAATATATTTTTATTTCGCTTAGTTTGTTTTTAGTTCTAATTTCGGACTGCTGAGCGAATCATTGGTACATCCCTCCCCAGTCTCCAAGAACTGTACTTATCCAGAGTGAGCAAAAGGGCTGGCAAAATCACTCTGGACCCCTCACATCCAGCACACTCCCTCTTTGACCTGTTACCGTCCAGTCAGCCTTCTGAGCTCTGAGCACCAGAAAGACCAGACACAGAAACAGTTTCTTCCCTCAGGCAATCCATCTCATGAACACTTGACAATAAAACGCAGAACACACAAGTCTATTATTTATTCACCACACTTCCCTTTTTTTTTTTTCTTATTTCCATTTCATATTTGCACATATCAGACCTGTACACACATTTGTCTAATATATTTGCACATATTTACACATATTTACACATATTTGCACATATCAGACCTGCACACACATAATTGTCTATATTATATATTGTGTTTTGCTGTTTTGTACATTGCCTATTTGTATATTTGTTTACTATTCTTTTATTATCTGTGTCCTGTCCTGTTGCTGTCTTTCTGTTGCACTGTAGAGCTTCTGTCACTACAACAAATTCCTCATATGTGCAAACATACTTGGCCAATAAAGCTCATTCTCTTCTCATTCTCATTCTCATTTAGTTTCAGATAGTTGCCAAGGCAACATTTTTTATTTTTTACACCTAACGTTTACATTCAATTTTTATTTCAGTTATTTCAATTAATGGAAACTTTTTTTTTTTTTTTTTTTTATTGTTTTAGCATATTTGTTTTAGTTAATAATAACACAGGTTTAGGCCTGTCATGGACCCTAGACACACATTTTCATATTCTGTCCAGTGGTTAGTTCATAGCGCTTACAGAAGTTTACGTTTCTCTTCCATTAAAACCTATTTATTATTATTAAGTATTTCAGTTTTTAAAACAAAAATCTTTTACTGTACTTTGTGTACTTAAAGTGGATCGAATGAAGTCAAATTTGAATGCAGGTCTGCTAAAACAATACCAGATTGCTATTTGGCTATACCATTGTTGTTGTTGTTTTTAATAACATGCACCTCTGAACATTTATTTGGCAAAGCAAATCATGTTAATTTTGATTGGCTGTGTGAGTGTTATATCTTTCTCTGAAAGATAAACTTCATGATAGCCATTAAGCGTATAGTTAAAGACATGTAAATCTCAGTCATTTGTCTAATTTTCTCATCTCCCTCTATACTGTATTTCTAGTGCTCGACGTGTTAGAGTCATGACCCTGAGGCAAGCCAATGGCTGCAGACAGCTGACCTTGACCATTGGCCTGACCCTGACACTTGGCCTGCTGCAGTGGCCGGTAGGAGAGGTCAGATGTCAGGATGGACCGTCTCCTGCGCAAGTCCTTCAGGAGCTGCTGACACGCTATGGCGACAACACCAGCATCTCTGTCCCTCAGCTCAGAGCGCTCCTCATGCGCTTAAATGGAGGCCAGAGCGGAGACCATGATGCACAAACACAGCCCGCCAAAACCAATGCATCTCAGGTGAGTCAAGAAGGTCACAGAAGATTTCACAGGATGTAAGACTTCACGTGCAGGGTGTATTTTCACACGTCTAACTGGCTTTTAAACTCTGTTGCCTCTGATTGGCTGCTTATTGCACACAGAAATCCGCACCTACATTGTTCAATATACAATGACTTCTTTTACATATAAGTATTTGAATATGAAAATCAAGATGTATTTAGAAATACTGGAAATAAAATTGCCACTCTGTTTTTACTTCATTTTCTAAACCTATTTTATGTTTTTCAGTTTATTTATTTATTTTTTTTGTCCTTATAGTGAACATTATACATTCATACAATGGACGTTAACCTAAGAATGTTTGTAGGTCGTAGTTTAAATATTTCTGAAGACTCCTCCTTTATGGCAAATTAAAAAGTTCCTCTGTGCTTGCTGATCTGAAAGTCCTGTTTTCCTGCTTTGGTTTGTGAGAGATGTTTAAAATATTTTAATCGCCCCTGGTTCAATCCGGTTTGATCTTATCAGAGAGCTTTATAAGACATGACAGAGGACACAACACTGATCTGTGAACCCTCAGGTCAGGTGCTATAGCACTCTGCTTTTTTATAACAAGAATTTATATTATAAATGACCTATATTTTATTTATATAAACTATTTTATTTTATTTTCAGTTGTCATAATTATTGAGATGGACAGATATGTCAAGAGGGCTTGCTTAATATCTATATTTGAGGCATGCAATAGAAACTTTAGTCAATACTAATGTGATGAAAATATGTATGTGATAAATATAAACATATAATAAGTATGTTGATGACATATATCAACCAAAGATTACACTACTGTTCAAAACTTTTTGGGGTTGGTAAGATTTTTTTGGTTCTTGTGCTCTATAAGGCTACATTTATTTGATTAAAAAAAAAATATAATGCAGTAGTATAATGAAATATTACAATTTAAAATAACTGTTTTCTACTTTAAAATGTAATTCTTATCCACAGTCTTCAATGTCACATGATCCTTCAGGTATTCTAATATGCCGATTTGTTGCTCAAGTAACAATTACGGTTATTTTTTAACACTTTTTTTTTTTTTTTTTAGCAATGTACCATCTTTTCTGTCACTTTTCATTTAGTTTAATATATCCGTGCTGAATAAAAGTTTGTAAATAATTACCCCCAAAAAAAAGCTTTAAAAAAAAAACACAACTTGTTTGAACAGTAGTGTACAGTATGTATGTGTGTGTGTGTGTGTGTGTGTCCTTGGTATTACAATATTCACTGCCTGAGCGTTGAGTAAGTGCAAAGCCGCATATTTGTTTTTGGTTTAGCATTTGTGTACTCATGTCATTTAAGTGTTTTATCAGAGTCATTATCTTTTGTGCCACCTCTCAAGGTGTAAGTTAGGAAAAAGAGTAACACATTGTACTTTATCAGTTTGTCCACAACGATAAAAGGCCATATTGAGCTGTCATTATTTTTTTTCTCCACCACTGAAAGCATTTGTTATGCTAAAAGACTGAATGTTTAACATTTACAAGGACCACAAGTGGAATATCTGAATGTTTTTTAGTTTATTCAATACATAATAACAACAACATGCTTCCTGGGTTTGTTAACTTATTTTTGGCAGCTGAATAGTTGTGTCCAAAGATGTGTTCAAAGATTAAGTTTGAACTTTTTCATTCAGTTTAATGAATGATACATTTTCTAAATCCTTTTTGTAAAAATGTTTACTGAAATGTAATGCCATATTTAATTACTCATAATTTGTATTTTGATTTCTTCATTTCAAATTAATTTCCACTCCAGATGTAGCTTTTTTGTAAACCTAGCTTAAGAAAAGTATGACTTCCTCCCCCCTTTTTCTTCAGAGAGATATTATAGGATATGTTTTCAACATTTTGATTCCTAATCCTCAGTATGACCTTGAGATATTACATTGTTAGACCTCAAAGTCAAATCTGTGGTTTCTGTGATGTGCTGTGACAGCTCCAGCACAAACTCTGCACTCTCAATGCTGTAATTCAAGCTTCTCCTCTGTGATCAGTAATCGAAACCTCTGTCCTGTCCTCTGGTCTCAGTGCTTGGCTGCAGACACTCTGGCAGCGTATGGGATGAGTGAAGAGTCCCGTATAGATGAACGAGGCCTGCAAGAAATCTGCCCTACCATGATACAGCAGCTGGACTCACGAGCGTGCAAGACCCAACAGAACCAAGAGTCTGAGACCAGCCCCAGACCCACTGACGCCGAGGGTAAGATCCATTGATAGTCAGTCCAGAATATTAGTGATGATGCTTCATTTTTATTGTTAGTCACAGTGTTATTGTCAAAAAAGACATTTAAATGTCTGCATCAAAAGAAATTTGTGACCCCGGACCACAAAACCAGTCATAAGGGTCAATTTTTTTGAAATTGAGATGTATACGTCATCTTTTGAGATTGAAATTTGTACATCAAAGCTGAATAAAGAAGCTTTCCATTGATGTATGGTTTGTTAGGATCAGACAATATTTGGTCGAGATACAACTATTTGAAAATCTGGAATCTGAGGGTGCAAAAAAATCCAAAAGTTGTCCAAATGAAGTTCTTAGCAATGCATATTACTAAACAAAAATTAAGCTTTAATATGTTTACGGTAGGAAATTTTAGAAATATCTTCATGGAACATGATCTTTACTTAATATCCTAATGATTTTTGCCATAAAAGAAAAATCGATAATTTTGACCCATACAATGTATTTTTGGCTATTGCTACAAATATACCAGTGCTACTTAAGACTGCTTTTGTGGTCCATGGTCACATGTTACATATAGTGATTTTATATACATAGAAAGCACATTAAATGCAAGTAAAGTGTCTACTTTTAAGGTTTCAAATAAGTTTTGAGAGAATAAAATGTCAAAATGTGGGTGAAATAATGTTCCATTGTCATTCAGTGTAACATTTACAGTACATTTATGTAAAAATTGAAACAACATACTTATTCTGACCTGTACATATTCAAATATATAGAGGAATAAGTGAGCATGCTAAATTTTATTGCACTTTAAAAGAGTAAAAAAATTATTGCTGACAAATGGCAAAAATGGTATAGTGGCAAAGTTTAAAAATGTAAAAGTAGTATTTGGGGTAAAACTAATTAGTATTTTAATATGTCATAAACTGATTCTTGTGGTAAATATGCCTGACAAGATTGTCACACTGAATGACATTTTAGTGGGTGTTTTCTGCAAATCATGGTAAAAATGTATATTTATTTTGTTGCGCAGAAAAAAACGATTTAACTTTTTAACCGTCACTCGTCAGCCCAGTGGGACGCCTAAGTTTACTTCACTATATTACAAATAAATCCTAATATGTATCAAATAAACCTCTGTTTTTTGTTACAAATTATGTACGAACAGTAATAGATGAATTTATGACAAGAGTGCACCTCAAAAATCAACATCCTAACAGTAGTTCTGACCTTTGTCACAAAAAGTCTTTCTTCGTTGCCTTTTTCTTTATCACACTTTAGAAATCATCATAAATGATATAAAAATTTTAAGAAGATTTACTTGCATTTATGCACAGTTCTCTCATGCAAAAAGCAAAAGGGCCATAAAGTCTTGACTCTCCAAACCTGAATATCATTGAACATTGATCAAGCCACGGTTTTAAAATTAATTGTTCGGCAATCAAATATGGGTGTGACGTTCAGGTATCCACGTATTTTGGACTTGTGTCATGGGTAATTAGTTGCTTCTAACTGCTTAGCACTGTTTGTACTGAGATGTGTTTACACTGTGAATGCAATGACATTAATTAACAGTTCGATTAATCTTTATCAGTATTGATAAACTACAATGTCTTGGCATATTTATAGCAGACAAGTTGGGTTTCGTATCTATTGTACACTGTAGGCGATCTTTGACTTGGCCAGCAAATTAGCCTTCTAGGAAAAATGAATCAGCAGAAGTCTGCCTGAGAAGGTTGAAAGAGTGCAGGTGTTCCCTTGTGTTGAGCTTTGATCTCCAGTTAAAGTGTGATAAGAATAGTCAACTCTGCACAGTGGAAAAATGTAGAAACGTCATTGAAATGGAAAACAAATTATTGAAACTAGTGGCATTCATTTATTTTAAGAAAGATAGCACAAGCACATAAACAATAGCTATATACTACCATTCAAAAGTTTGGGGTTGGTAAGATTTTTTTTTTAAATGTGAAGGATGTCTCTTATTCTTATTGAGGCTGCATTTATTTAATCAAAAATGCAGTAAAAGGTAATATTGTGCAACTTAAAATAACTGTCTTCTATTTGAATACATTTTTCAATGTAATCTATTCCTGTGATCAAAGCTGAATTTTCAGCATCCAGTTTTCAGTGTCACATGATCTTCAGAAATCATTCTAATATGCTGATTTACTGCTCAAAAAACATTTCTTATTATCATCAATGTTGAAAACAATTGTGCTGCTTAGTATTTTTTGGAAACCATGATACATGATTTTTTTTTTTTTTTTTTTTTTGATGAATCAAAAGAACAGCATTTCTTTGAAATGGAAATCTTTTGTAAAAAGTACATTATTTTGATTTGTGACAAAGATATTAGTTTAATTTAAAGGGGACCTATTATGCTCCTTTTTACAAGATGTAAAATAAGTCTCTGATGTCCCCAGAGTGTGTATGTGAAGTTTTAGCTCAAAATACCCGACAGATAATTTTTTTATAGTTTGCTAAAATTGCCATTTTTAGGGTGTGAGCCAAAACGCGCTGTATTTGAGTATGTTGCTTTAAATGCGAGTGAGCTGTTGCTCCCGGAGAAGAGGGCGGAGCTTCAAGAGCTCACGCTCCGGCATTAGCAGTGCTAGCCTTGGCAAATAAACATTCCACGATTAGTACAAGCCTGTTATCTTTACAGAAAACATACTCCGTTTCAAAGTCAGTCATCTGATTGTACTGTGCATAATAAATTTGCGTTTATGAATTGCACAGACAGGGAGCACAGCGCGATAAAAATAACAACATAGCTGGTCTCATGGTGCATGGCATGCTATCACAAACTTTATAAGACCCACTCCTGATTATGAGCTCAACAAACTCAAGCGATCGACTCACATTACTTGCATCTGCAACTTTTAACTACCACATTCCTATTCACGATCATTCATGAAGACAGCACCAGTGAAAACACACAGAGACAATGGTAGCTTTAGCATCATTAGCCTTACAGAGTGCCAAGAAGCTCTTTCAAAAAGGCAATTTAGAAAACAAACGCATGAAACTTACTTTGTCTGGAGCTGACGTTCGCGCACGAAGCGTTGGTATTGATCCCTACACATATTGGGGACTTTACCGATTTTTTTCAGGGACATTTCCTTAGACAATGAAGCTTAACCACAGTGTCCTCAGCTGCTCAGATGAGGGGAGATTATGGAGACTCCTATGTTCGTTAGTGCATCCCAAAACACAACACTTGAAAAGCCTCTTTGGAGCTGACATTGTATATCTCCAGCAGCTACAGTGATCAGTAACGTTAATGGCGGAGGCGGACGCAGCTTCTCACTCAGGGCTGTGTCTCTGCTTATAGGGCAGCGTCACTAATGGGCGGGACTTGTTCCCCTCAGTGACGTGCAGAGAGGGAGAATCTGAAACAGCTCGTCCTGAGAGACTGTTTATGATTTTATTAGATTATAAATAAATGAGTGTGTGGATTTTTACCATTATAGGCTCGATGTTTTCACACACTGCAGCCACACAACTGTGTTCAAACACCTTATAAAAGTGATTTTTGCATAATAGGTCCCCTTTAAAAAAAAAAAAAACTACTTACTGACCCTAAATTTTTAAACAGTGGTGTACTTTAAAAATGAATTGAAAAATTATTGAAACCCTTTCAGATAGTTCCACATTATTGGATGATGCTCGTAGTTAATGAAATATTGCTGTAGTTACTCTTCTAGGACTATACATCCTTAAAAAGCACCAGTTGACAGTCTAGCAAAAATGGCTCCAAAAGCTGATGTTAGACTGAGAAGAGCTCCAGAGTCCTGTTTGAAGATATGCCTTGGTATGATACTTTAACACAATCTGATGTCGTGGCAATTTTAAAAGTGGCTTAAGTTGATGTCACTGTACGCTTTAGACAATTTGAAACAATCTTTCATATCAGAATAAGACATCTTGACTTTTGCTAAGCTTGTATGCGTCAGATCCCAGCAACATCTGGATTTAATCACAGCACTCTGGTCAGACAGGAGATTTGAAGGCAGGCTGTGTGCTTGGAGCGTCTTTCAGAAGCTGAACTGAAATATCCCTTGTGTAGGCCACAGATATAAAAGGGCAAGACAGGGAGAGTTCAGAGAATTTCATGGGCGTCTGTGAAGTCTGCTGGGACATTTCAGGAGAGAAAGTCACGGATTCGGAGAGCAGGAAACAATTTCACATACACTCTGTAATCTGTGATTTGTTATTTTTACAAACCTTTCAAATATGTGCAGTTTTTTTTGTGTTCACCATAACCTAAATCAAACCCTGTCTATAACAGATTATTTTAGATTCATTTGATTTGATTTTATGTTTTGTGGCTCAACATGTTCAACATCTGTGCAGCTTGTTTTCTGGCTCAGTGATTTTTTCCTGCCGCTTTGCATCATGCTGTTCTTTATCTGCTAAACAAGGCACTTTTGGGTTTTGACAGCGGGAGAGGAAGTGAAAGGAGAATGTTTCAGTGCCACTTCCCACCCGAATTCAACAGATACGGAGAGAGAAAAGAGCAATGTGTGCTTTTAGAGATGGAGTCTTACAGCATCTTGTTTTCGATGCTGTCTATCCCATTCAGCTCTTAACAACATGTATTGTACTGGCACCATGGTACAGTGATAGTGATATGCATATTAAATGATCACAGAAGAGGAGGGAATAGGATTTAGGACAGGTTTCAGGTCAGACGCAAACCAGCATCATCTGGACAAGCACCACAGCTCAGTGTTTCCGTAGCAGATCTCACAACTTTGACAAGATTGCAGTTCATTTTTATTTTTTGCTTAGATTCTGTCTCAACTTTTCCACAGAGTCTTTCTTGTACTATAGTTTCTACTACAATACTTTAAAGTACATGAAAATAAAACAAACGGTATAAATGCATGAAAAAATATATGAGGGGATAGTTTGAAATTTATTTTGTTCCTTAGAAATACCCAGTGATTGAATGTTTTTACAAGGACAGTTCACCCCAAAAATGATCAATTACTCACACTTGCATTGTTTAACAAAAAACATTATTTATTATTATTATTATTATTATTACTATTTCTGGAAAACTCCAGGGAGACCTTTATGTTTCTGTGATGACAGGTTTATAAATACTTTTCATTGCAAATCTAGTAAATTGCTGTAATAATCTCTCCACAAAAATGTTACATTTTGTAAATGTGAAAATAAAAGGTAACTAGTGCATGCCACGGGATGATTGGCATGTCTCTATTTTGAATTGAATTTGAATGACAGATGCTTTGCCAAAGCAAAACAATTTTATAGAGCTTTTATGTTGTTATGAGAAGTGTAAATATATTTTCAGTTTATAATGAAACTGTGGCTGGACAGTCTATAATGGGAAACACTGTTGACATGAGGGTGAGTAAATAATCAAATAATTAGTTTTTTTTAGGTGAACTGTTTCTTTAAATGACTTTGAAAACTGCCTCACTGAGTGTGTTTACATGCACAATCTTACATTGATTATGATGAAGGTCATTTAAATGCTTAAACAGAGTACTTTGACATTGCAACCATAGTAAATCCAGACCATTTCAAACTCTCATGCAAATGTGGTTTTCTTGAGCTGCTGAGCGTATGCATTATTTATCTAGGTGTATATGCATACTGCTTTTTACAATATATATTGTCCCAAAGGATCTTTTCTAAAAGATAATAAAAGAAACTGGAAACAAGAAAAAAAGTCCCTAAGACTTTGAAGTAAATGAAGAATAAACCTATTATCAGGGTTTTGTGTTAAACTCAGTGATGCATATTTTTTTGACCACAGGTTATGAGTCCACGTAAACCGCTGTTATATGAAAGAAATCGATGTCCTAAATGCATCTGTGTGTTTTATGAATGATTTTCTTCCTCTGTAGGTAAAGTGCTGACAGCTGTTCTCAGCTGTTAACAAATGCAACTCTGTGGTTTTGGAGAAAGCCGGCTGATATATGATCTGTACACACACGCACCTGCCTCAGTTCACTCCCACATAATGACACTCTCTTTCAAACTGCACGTGTGTCCATTCAGGAGTGTGTTTATGACAGATATCTTGTATTTCCAGGGACTCCAGTCCGACTGGGTTAAATGGTATCAGAACAGTGACTGAAGTGTACATTATAATCCATTGTGGGATGTGTCTGCTGGGGTGTAATGTCATATGTGTGTGTGTGTGTGTTCTGCAGTGTGGGGTTACTCAATTTTGAGTGTGACTCTGATTAGTGCGTTCGCTTTGACTGCTGTTTTTGTGGTGCCCCTGATGAGGACGCGGTTCATGCGCAGAACGCTCATCTATTTCATCGCTCTGTCCGTCGGCACGTTGCTCTCCACCGCCATCCTGCAGCTCCTGCCTGAGGTTCAGTATCCATCCACCCATTTCCACCCAAACACACTGAATCAACCGCGGATCAAGATTAATCTCAAAGGGCTGTCTGGAATTGTCGCCTTTTTCCCTCTTTCTTCTTTCACACAGTGTGTTTTCTCCCTTTTAACACAACAAAACATCCATAACCACAGTAAAGATTTCCTCTTTCTGAAGCTCCTCCTCTCTTTTAAATTTTATTTCTCCCATGATCTTTCTGGACAAACTGTTAAAAACTTTTGTTTTGTGCTCAAGGTTTCACTATAGCTGATGATTTCATATTTCAGACCCCAACCCCCCCCCCCCCCCACCTCGTTTGTTTTTTTTTTTTTTTTTTTTTTTTTTTTTTTTTTTTTTAATGATGACTAAATCTTAAGTTGTTTGCAAAGATTCATTAATAGACCCATTATTATTATTTATTTTACATTTATTATATTTATATTTTAGTTTATTTAATTTTAATTTTTTAATATTTTTTTTTAGAGCTAATAATTTAGTATTGTATCTTTAGCCTTTTCAAGGGTTTTATTTTATTATTTTATTACTTTATTTTAATTTATTTTACTTTGCTTTATTTTAATTTTCTTTACTTGTATAAGTCTTAAGTTGTCTGAAACTAGACTGCTTAAAATTGAATGGGCCCAGGTGGAATCAGACATTTTTACATTTTCTTTTCTTTTCTTTTTTCTTTTTCACTTTATTTTCCATATAAATTTCTGTTGTATTTCTATTGCATAAATTAATTCATTTTAAAATGACCACTTAAAGAACATAGATATTATTAATATTGCTAGGAACATAGAAATCCTGGATGTAGCTTGAGAGCTGTAGAAGTTTGTTTTTTGGTTTTCAATCCAACATGTTTGCTGTTTGTTCCCACACTTTTTGGGAGGTGATCGGTACCCCCAGCCTGAATTTGCTTCACCACTTTGCAAATTACGAATACTACCCAAGCAGACCACTAACACTACATTTATTCCCTGGCTCATTGGTTCTGGAAATCCTGTCTTCATTAAAGGAGCTAATGAGGTGCTGCTTATCTGTTGGGTTGTTGGTGCTATCAGAGCTACAGGTAGACCTTTTGTGTTGATGCTTCACTGGCTGGTCAACATGAATACGGGTGTTTTCAGTTCCTCTGTTGCCTCGGGACTTTAAGGAGGTGTAGACTGAGAGGAGGAGGAGTATGTTCAGCTCTGAATGATTGTCAGAGACCTCATGTCTCGAGGCATCATTTGTTCTATGGTGGTCAACAGGAAGCTGCCTCCCCCTACTTCCTCTGTGAATGAAACACAATGGATTTTAAAATGTGAACAACATACACTACCATTGAAACGTTTGGAGTCAGTCGTTTGTTTTTGAAGGAAATTAATCGTTTTATTCAGCAAGGATGCATTAAATTGATCAAAAGTGACATTTATGATTTGTTTCAGATGTTCGACTGAACTTTCTATTCATAAAGAATCCTGAAAAATAAGAAAAGCTGAAAACTCAGCTTTGCCATCACAGGAATTGACTAAGGAAAATATATTAAACCAGAAAACAGTTATTTTGAATTTATAATAATATATGTGACCCTGGAGCACAAAACCAGTCTTAAGTAGCACAGGTATATTTGTAGCAATAGCCAAAAATACATTGTATGGGTCAAAATTATCCATTTTTCTTTTTTGCCAAAAATCATTAGGATATTAAGTAAAGATCATGTTCCATGAAGATATTTTGTAAATTTCCTACCGTAAATATATCAACACTTCATTTTTGATTAGTAATATGCATTGCTAAGAACTTCATTTGGACAACTTTAAAGGCGATTTTCTCAATATTTAGATTTTTTTGCACCCTCAGATTCCAGATTTTCAAATAGTTGTATCTCGGCCAAATATTGTCCTATCCTAACAAACCTTTATGACTGGTTTTGTGGCCAAAGGTTGCATTTTACAATATTACTGTTTTTACCGTATTTTTGATCAAATAAATGCTGCTTTGTTGAGCGTAGGAAACTTAAAAGAAAAAAGTATTGACCCTAAACTTTTGAGTGGTAGTGTAATAGCATGACTCTGAAATGTCTGATTTATTGCTGTTAATTTATTATATAAAATGACATCAGATCTGTAAATGCAATTTATGAATAAGATTTAATATTGTATATTTTCATCAAATGTGGTTGCATGAATTAATTTGATCATTCAGTGGCCCACAGAACTTAATTTTTCCCCTCAGGGAGTAAATCTCACGTTTGAGATTATGAATGTCAACCTTTCACCTAGTATTAATTATTCTGCTGATTAATTCAAATATTCTTTCTTCTTTTTCTTTTCCACTTCCCTTGTTCTCTCTCTCTGTGTGTGTCCTCTGGTTGTTTGGCCAGTGTGGGGCTATGGTTTCCTGTGTGTGACAGTGATATCTCTGTGTTCACTGGTCGGGGCGAGTGTGGTTCCCTTCATGAGGAAAACCTTTTACAAGCGGTTGCTGCTGTACTTCATAGCCCTGGCCATTGGTACTCTGTACTCCAACGCCCTCTTTCAACTAATCCCAGAGGTAGAGTGGACACGTGGGGGAAACGGGTTTATAGACGTGTGCCACGCAGCCAGACTGAACTCCACTCTCTCTAGAGTTCTAGATTTTTAGAGTTTATATATGTGGAGTCTGGCATTTAAAGGAATGGTTCACTCAAAAGGAAAATGGCTAAATTGCTTGCCCTCATGTTGTTCCAGGCTTTATGTACAGAATGAAAATATTTTATGCAACACCAAGAAAACTTCTAGTGTTATCTCTACACATTTTTAGGTTTTATCTTTCTGCATGCAAAGTATTTATTCTATTTGTCTATCCGATATATTCTTTTGAATATTTTTTAAATTCGTTTGTTGATTTTTTTATTTTTTTTATTTTTTTTATTATTATTATTATTATTATTATTTAAAAAAAATATATATATATATATATATATATATATATATATATATATATTGTGCAATGCACAATCCACTAAAAATGGATTTTGATTCACACCACCAAGCTCTGTAAAGGTAAAAAAAAAAAAAAAGTATTAAAATAGAGTAATTTAGAGTCACGATACTCAGATACTTACAGTACATAATATTTGGAGTTTCCTGAAGCTGATAGAAGTTGGTCGGTGTGACTTTGAATCATCATGCATTCTTATTGTATGCAAAATAGCAGATTGCACATTCTGCAAAAAATATCTCATTTTGTGTTCTAAATAATAAAATAGCATGTTTTGGAACAACGTGAGGGTGAGTAACTGATGACAGAATTTTCATTTTCAGGTGAACATTCCCTTTAAGCACAAGTTTAAGTCTTCTCGGCCTCGGTGCTTCTCCCCAGCTGGAAGGCTAGAAAATAGAGTATAAAACAATCAATAAACTTTGTATTGATCCATAGAACCTCTGTTGTTGTTGTTGTTGTTGGCGGCGTTCTCACAGGATCTATTTTAAAATCATAGTAATGACCACATTGTGCACATTTTTGAGGCAAGATGGCATGGAACTGGAGCACACTTTTACGTTTTAAATTTATCTGACTATTCAACTATTCAAATGAATACCTATGAATGAAAAAGGTGAAAAGCCAAGCAAAATGGGGGGAAGCCCTGAGGCATTAGTGAATTACACTAAGACCCTATCTAAAATAAATCCCATACTCACTCTTCTTGACAGCTTGTAACCTAGTGTGAAATAAATGTGAAGAATTCTGTTACAAAAGCCCTCTTGATTGTTTCTGGTGTCTAGGAGAGTGATTAGGGGTTTGTATTTAGATTGTATCCATACTAAGTATATTATGTATTTAGTTTAACACATTATATGCAGCTTTCTCTACTGTTTAAAGGTTTGGGGTCTGTTTTTTCCCCCAGAATATATTTAAAATAACTGTTTTCTATTTTAATGTATTTTAAAATTTCATTTATTCCTGTGATGCCAAAGCTGAATATTCAGCAGCCACTTCTCCAGTCTTCAGCATCACGTGATCCTTCGGAAAATATTACAATATACTGTTTTGGTGAACTGAAAACTGCTTTATTTTCTTGTGGAAACTGTGCTGTTCTGTTTTTTTTTTTTTTTTTAATAAATAGAATTATCAAAAGAACAGCATTGTAGCAAAATAAAAGTCAAAAATAAAACTGTCGCTTTTGATCAGTTTATTGCATTCTTGCTAAATAAAAGTATTTTTTTTTTTTTTTTTTTATCTTACTGATCCCAAACTTTTAAATTGTAGTATTGTTCAGCATTCTGTGTAGAATTTTCTGATAATAAAAACACACAACAGTTTTCATGATTTGAGGTTAATAACAAATGCTGTATTATTTTAAAATAGTTTGAATAAATTTGTAATGCTCTTTTTCTGTATATAGGCCTTCGGTTTCGACCCCATGGAGGATTATTATGTGTCCAAGTCTGCTGTTGTGTTTGGAGGGTTCTACCTGTTCTTCTTTACAGAGAAAATCCTGAAGATGATCTTAAAGCCAAAGGACAGGGTGAGCTTGAACTAATGGTCTGTTGGAGTAAACTATGAAACAGTTGCTTTAGCAAACAGGTTTATCTGACACTGTCATTGTGACATGGTTTCACAGTGACATCAAACAAACGATGTTATTTTTAGAACTTTCTAAAGTTCAAACTCATGAGGTTTTTCATTGGAATGTGTGAACAGTATGTACAGTATGTGTGTGTCTGGGTTTAACTGCACTATTCATTTGTAGTATGCTTTGAAAGACAGTGTGAAAAAAGACAGGGACCCAAAAAGCATAATGGTCATAAAAGTCCATTAATGGTTTTGTTGTTGTCTATAATTGTTTGGCCAGAGCCAAATCATTTTACATGAATCAGAAGATTTATAATTGAACTTTTTGCTTTTGTGATGTGTTGTAATGCAGCACCCTCTAGTGGAGGATTGTCTTGCAGGCTTATTTACTCACTCTTTCTTTTGTTGTATGTTTTCTGCCAGCATTTCTTCTTATCTAATTGTCTCTTTTGTTAGGGAGGGCATGGCCACAGCCACAGTCACTTTCCTGCAGAGCGCTATGCCAACTCTAATGGCGATTTGGAGGACGGTGTGATGGAGAAACTGCAGAATGGAGAGGCTGGAGGAGCATCTTTACCCAGAGCAGAAGGTGACGTCAGAGGACTTGGAGAAGACGACAAAATGCTCAGCACTGGCCAAACGGTACAGGTGAGGAATAAACGAAACTACAAATTTCAGTTGTTTTTCAGTTTTGTCTTTTTTTTTTTTTTTTTTTTTAAAGAAGTCTCTTCTGCTCACCAAGCCTGCCAATCATTTATTTGATCCAAAGTACAGCAAAAACAGTAAAATTTGAAATATTTTTACTATTTAAAATTATATATTTTAACATGCAATTTATTCCTATGATTACAAAGCTGAATTTTGAGCATCATTACTCCAGTCACATGATCCTTCAGAAATCATTCTAATAATTAATTATTATTGTGTTGAAAACAGCTAAGTAGAATTTTTTCAGGTTTCTTTAATGAATAGAACGTTCAGAAGAACAGCATTTATCTGAAATAGAAATCTTTTGTAACATTATAAATATCTTTATCATCACTTTATCATCAGTTTGCTAAATAAAAGTATTAATTTCTATCACCCCCCCCCCACACACACACACACACATGTATATTGAACAATGTTACAAAAGCATTTTATTTCAGATAAATGATGATATTTGGATCTTTCTATTCATCAAAGAATCCTGAAAAACTGTACTCAACTGTTTTAAATACTGACTGGTAGTGTATTTAATATTTGAGAACAAATGTGGTAATCTGTAGCTTCAGTTGATTGGGCTTAAGTGACTATAAGCCTCACTCACAATTGAATCTCTGCTTGAAATCAAAATTGTAGTTTTGTCAGAATTACTGTAGTTATGAGCTTTCAGCTTGTAAAAACTTTCCAGGTCTTTGTTGAGTTTATAATTGCAGCTTGGAAACTCTCAATTTAATGAATGCTCTGACTTTTTTTAATTCATCTGATAATAATGACTAATGACGTCATGTAAACGAAACCAAATATAATAAATGTGTTTCAAGAGCATATAGATGTGAATAATAATATAGTCCTTTAGCTGTCCTCGACAACAAAGCGTTCATGTTGTGAGAGTTGCCATAGAAACATATTTCTGAGGACGTGAATAGCATCTCAGAGCTGTCATCTTGTAATTGCCATAATTTCAGCACAGCGTGAATGCAACATGATTCATCAGTGCGTTGTTTTTATAACTTTCATTAAAATGCAACGTCATCTCAATCTAAAATGACTTTTTCTTTCCTGACCTACAAAAGCCCTGCAGAAGCTAAAAGAATTCTAATGGATAAAATGAAGTACCAGACAACATTATTTCACTCTCTCTGTATTAAGTCACTCAAAAATTAGATTTAATGTTACAGATCTCAAATGCATTCCCAGTGTTATTTTAGGTGCTGTTCCTTTTGAAAGGGGATGCTAAAAGGGTACAAATTGAGAAAATAAAAATCTTTTGTAACATTTTAGGTCTTTACTGTCACTTAAGAACAGTTTTTATCTGAGTGCTGTTCGAGAACTAAATGCATAATCACACAAAGAACTTTTCAAATACTATGGACTGTGCAATATATACATATGTACACATACATTTTTGTGGTGTATTGTTTGATCTCTTTATATTCTTTTTTTTGTAGGTTTTTTACCACATGGAGTTGCACTTGAATCTCGATGTACAATCGTGCAATGACAATAAAGTATTATATCTGACATACAATATCTGACCTCAATGGTAGTGTATATTGTTCTAAAAAAAAAATTGTATTTTGAATAAATGCTTTTTTTTTTTTTTTTTTTTACCTTTTATTCATCAAAAGAGTCACAGGTTCCAAAAATATTAACCAGCACAACCATTTCCAACATTCATGATAAATCAGCATATTAGAATGATTTCCGAAAGATCATATGACACTGAAGATGAATGATGCCGAATCAATTACGTTCATATAGAAATCAGCTATTTTAAATTTAATTCAATTGTAAAGTATTACTGTTTTTACCGTGTTTTTGATCAAATGAATGCAGCATTAGTGAGCATAAGAGACTTCTTTCAAAAACATGAAAAAGTCTTACTCCAAACGTTTGTGAAGTGTAAAAAAGGTTATTACTAGTGCTTTTGCAGGGTGTCTGTGGGTCTTCCACAACTTAAGCTCTTAAAAAGGTTTAAGGCCTTAAAATCAGAGCAGAAAGTCTTAAATTTAAAGTCATGGCGTTGAATGTTGCATGCAAAGATCTTCCTCAGTATTTTTGATTTCCAGTGCAAATATCTAAACATCCTTAAATCAAGATACATTTACTTGAAACACAAATTGAAGAAATGAAGTCTTGTTTTCTGAGAAATTGATCAAAATGTGACACTGAGGACTGGAGTAATGATGCTAAATAAATTACATTCACAGAGAAAACAGCTATTTTACATTTACATCAGTTGTGCAGTATTACTGTTTTTACTGTATTTTTGATCTAATGAATGCAGCATTAGTGAGCATAAGAGACTTCTTTCAAAAAACATGAAAAAGTCTTACTCCAAACTTTTGAATGGAAATGTGTATTTACTGTACAGGTCTTGATTTTTTCTGTGTTTGTGTCCTGCCGCAGGACTCTCAGAGTTCGGGTGGTGCTGGAACGGGTGGATGTTATTGGCTGAAGGGCAGGGCGTACTCTGACATCGGCACTCTGGCGTGGATGATCACTCTGAGCGACGGTCTGCATAATTTCATCGATGGTTTGGCTATTGGAGCCTCCTTCACTGCTTCTGTGTTTCAGGGCATCAGCACATCAGTGGCAATTCTGTGTGAGGAGTTTCCACACGAGTTGGGTGGGTATTACTTACTCTGTGATGTGATCAGCGTTGGGCACGTTACTTTAAAAAAGTAATTAGTAACTGAGTTACATCATTATAAAAGTAACTAATTACCAGGGAAGGTAACTATTCTGTTGGATGCTCCCAATATTAAATATGTTAAAGTGGAAGTGAAGCAGTCAGTTAAGTTTATATCATTTAGTAAAGGGATTTCCACTTTGATTAAAAAATATATAACAAACATGATTAATGTAACCATTTTAAAGAAAAAAGTTTTTTTTGTTATAGCTTTTGGAGCAAGGGCGCCGCCATCTTGCAGTACCACAGCGTGTGACGTCACGGGGTTGGTTCGCTCCGATGGCCAGTATAGTAATACAAGCATTTCTTTACATTTTGAACACACGCTTGTTTTGAAATGGAGGAAGATGACCTTGAAAGCACTGTTGAGTCCATAATAAGTGCAATTGGCTATGCATTTGAGTCGATAAGGCGATGGGACCGAGCAGTAGGGGTTGGAGAAGTCGTGAACTGGCTGGTTTGGGGTAAAGTGCGGATCGGAAACAATACTCGTTTACGTGGATACTCCTCAAGACTGTCATTCCGACGTGCTATTGTGTGCATTTGCTGATGAAGGCTCGAAAGAAAGCTCAATTTGGTACTCGCGTGCTGTCCGAGCCGAGCTGTGGCTGTTTGTCTGTGTGTGTGTGTGTGTGTGTGTGTGTGTGCGGCGCCACCGGCGCGAACAGAAATGATCTATCACAATGCGCGAGTACCGCATTTAAATCTCTTTCAGAAAAGGTCTATCACAGCGTGTAAGTACCGCATTGAAATCTATTTCGTGCTGTCTCATGCTTGAATGGGTTAAAACGCTTTAATATTTAAACTGACAAGGCTTAAAACACGTGAGAATGATAAACTGAGGAAGCTGCACCGGCCCGATCGTTCAGAGAGGTCATTAGTTAAACACCACGGCCTGTTAACAGCAGGAAAGCTAATTGTATTCGCAGGTGAACATAAAATATGACACATACAACTGGTGAACCAGTCAATGTAATGCAATATGTCTGAATGGTCTGAATAACAATAAAATGCACCATGAATAATACTGTATGAAGCGTTGTTTGTTTACATCAAGTTGCGCCTCGCATTATGAAAACAATGTTTGGGATACCACGATCAAAACTGATCATATAGACAGTTTGATGTTGAATATTCATCCAAATGATGGTGAAAACCAAATTATTTGTGTGTTAAAATAACATTAGTGTGTTCAAAATGTAAAGAAATGCTTGTATTACTATACTGGCCATCGGAGCCAACCAACCCCATGACGTCACACGCGGTGGTACTGCAAGATGGCGGCGCCCTTGCTCCAAAAGCTATAACAAAACAACCTTTTTTCTTTAAAATGGTTACATTAATCATGTTTGTTATATATTTTTTAATCAAAGTGGAAATCTCTTTACTAAATAATGTAAACTTAACTGACTGCTTCACTTCCACTTTAAATGAATGAAATGGACACTAAATAGAATAAATTAGTATTATAAAACACTGAACACTAATCTACACTATTTTAATGTTTGTGTGGGACAATGTGAGAGACACCTATCAAATTCAATATATTATTGTAAATATTATCATCCCTCTATGGACACCTTGGCAATAGAATCACCATTGGCTAGTCAATTTTTTATAGCATTATAATATGATGTTGTGATGATTTAGCATTATAAGATGATAGAACTTTAGTAATTTGCTTATTTGTCATGTTGACTGAACTTAGGACTGGTGGTGGTGGTGGTGAAGATGTTGTTTGTCATTTAGTGTTTCTATAAAAAAGAGGAAAAATACAAAAAATAATAGTGATAACAAAATTACTGCGAATTCTACTACTAATAACAGTATAAAACGCACTAAGGATTAATGAGCTGCTGGGTTCGTGAATATTAATCACGTTGTCTGCGTTCGCTCGAATTGATTTGCTGAAATTCATTTGATTACTCGTTACTGGAAAAAATAACGCCGCTAATAGCGCCGTTATTCCCATCACTGGATGTGATCGATCCAAAATGGCCCTAAACATGCTGAGTCTGTTGTCATGTAAATGCTCTGCTGCATCTGTGTCCAGGTGACTTTGTAATCCTGCTAAACGCTGGCATGAGCATCCAGCAGGCGCTCTTCTTTAACTTCCTGTCAGCGTGCTGCTGTTATCTGGGCATGGGCTTCGGCATCCTGGCCGGGAACAACTTCTCTCCTAACTGGATCTTTGCTCTGGCCGGAGGCATGTTCCTCTACATTGCACTGGCTGATATGGTAAGAATGTTTATTTGCTGATTTTTGGTTTTTGAAAGGCTTTGGTATTGGGGTGGATTGCGTTTGTTTTTATTGATTCCTGAAGGTGGGTTTCTAAGATCAGTGAAGTGTGAAAGAGGTTACTACTAGTGTTTTTGTAGAGTTCCTTCTGGTCTTAAAGTCTAATTCGCCCTTCCACCATTTATAGCCTTAAATCAGTGCAAAAAGTCTTAAATACAAAGCCATGTCATTAAATGTTGCTTGCAAGATCCTTAAATCAAGATACATTTTAGAAGAATTTTAAGAAATTAAGCCTTTTTTTTTTTTCTCAGAAACTGAACAAAATTAAATGAGTTTATTCTTAGAAAACAAACAAATATCAGTGCCGTATGAATAAATTACTTTTCTGTTTGAGCCCATTGGCAGATATTTTTGTTCTTTCACCTTTAGGCCTGGAGAAAGCCTGTATTGTTTGCTAAAATTAGGATAATTACTTGTTTAAATACATGTTTGTGAACTAAAATCATTTAATGTGCATTTAAAACTAAACTTAACCTGGATTTTTTTTTTAGTAAAGCATTTATAAATTACTACAACTATTAAAGCTGAAGCTAAAGTATATAAATATTTAATAGAATTGTTAAATAAAAACTCAATAGTCCTAGCTTAAAATTTAAAAAATACATTTTGAATTTTTTTTTTTAAATAAATTTATTCAGCAAGGATGAATAAAATTGATAAAAAGTGACTTTTGTAAATAATGTTACAGTAGATTTATATTTCAAAATAATGCTGTTCTTTTAAACTCTTTTAACCAATCTTGAAAAAGTGTATCATGGTTTTCACAAAAATATTAAGCAGCAGAACTGTTTTCAGCATTGATAAGTTTCTTGAGCAGCATATTAGAGTAATGATGCTGAAAATTCAGAATTGCCATCACAGGAATAAATTACATTTTAAAATATATTAAAATAGAAAGCAGTTATTTTAAATGGTGTTAATTTCACACTATATATATTTTTTTTTAATCTGTATTTTTGATCAAATAAATGCAGCCTTGGTGAGGATAAGAAACTTGAAAACTAACTTGATAACTCTGAAAATAAAGAATGGCATTATCCCAAAATTGATGCTGTTGATCTGACCATTTTTCTTACAATCCGTGTGTCTCCAGTTCTTAATCCTTTGTCTCTCTCTGCAGTTTCCGGAGATGAATGAAGTGAGTCGTGAGGAAGAGGAGGCCGGAGGAAGTGGCTCTCTGTTAACTTTCGTCATCCAGAACGCAGGGCTGCTCACGGGGTTTGCCATCATGCTTGTACTGACCATCTACTCTGGACAGATACAGCTTGGATAGCAGAGGACCTAAATACAAACTCAGACACTAAAGGATTATCTCAGCACCTGGACTAAACCCTGAGACAGACCTCAGTATGAGCCAGCTGTGCTAAAACATTTGCCCAGCTGGACTAAGTCATGACATAAATGAAATGTTTTGGCCACAGTTTGGGCTCTAAATAAACCCTGGACTGTTGAAACGAGGCTAGAATTGACTGACCTGTGAACTTTCCTTTAGATTCATCCAAAAACCCAGGACCTATTGATGGATGTGCTGCCATTCATCTAGTTTAGGCCTTCTCTCGTTCTTTTGCCTCAAAGCTTTAGGACACAGTGATGTCCCTGTATCGTGTGGAATCCCAACATATACATCTGGGCTCTTTATGCATTGATTTTTAATGTTTGCATTATTTAATTCTCATTTTGTTTTTCAACAAAACGTCTCTTTCCCTCAGAGACGGGCCTGACCATGAAGTTTAGAGTATTGTCCACTAACGGATGTGTAACAGATGGGATGAAACTTGACTCGTTTTACTGACATTTAGTCAAATGTAGGTTGTTTCCTATGCTTCATACCAAATGGTTTTGTTTATTCAAAAGAAAAATTCTAAAACAACCATAAAAAATAAAATAATAGAGACAAGATATAGATATAGACTAGTTAGTTGACCCTCATATTTCTACTAAACTGAACATTATGTAGGTGACTTTAATCAAAGGTTACTGTTGCATAGGTAGATTTTTAGTTTAGAGACAAAACAGTGTCTGTTCGCAACTATATCCCCGTTTAATTTTTCCCCCTCAATGCCATTCCATAATAACAAGCGAAAACGGTAAACGCTCGAAACACTAAGGCACTCATTCTTTTGTTATTGATGGTTTTTATTTTTCCTCTCTTAACAGAAAAGCCGAGACCAAATTTCTTCCAGAAAAAAATTCCTTTAACTTTTATCTTTCCATTTATATGACCAGAATAAGTGGCACATACTTTTAAAAACACCCTCCTATTTTTTTGTACGTTATATAAACTTGCACATTAATTGACAGAGAAAAATGATCACATCAATTATAATTACTCTTATAAAACAACTGAATGCAGTACTTGTGAAATAATTAGGAAATGCAGGCAAAATGTGTGTATACATGTGGTGTTGTAGTGATTCTACAATAATACGATCATTCCTTATAACCTTTCCTTTACATATAGCACTACAGCACAATTCTTAGAGCTCTTTGCTAATTAAGCATCTAGACTGACAGAAATCGTTTCGAATATTGTTGGAGTTATAGCTGAAGTGTGTGATTTCTGCGGCAAAACGTTATTGCAAAATTCAGACTTTTAAAATAGATTTCCTGATCACTACCATTGTTTTCAATAGTCAATATTTGAAAAGTGTTTAAACTTTTAGGGAAAAACATCAACCAACAAATGACTTGCTTATAACATTATATCTGCTTGTTAAGAAGGGATAGTTTTTTTTGTTTTGTTTTGTTTTTTGTTTTTTAGTATAGAAAAAAATGACACTTCAGCTTTTTAAAGATTGCTTGAATTTTAGAAGTGAAATGTAGAAGTAAATTCCTAAAATTAAAGTCAGGAATTTTCTTACATGTATGGTCTATGATACAAATTTCTATGCAGCAGCATATAATTTTGATGGTTAGAACAAGCTATGAGATTATTCAGAAATTGATACGCTTCTGATTAGCCTTTGTTCACTGTAGATCCCTTGGTATCACTTTTGTCTTCCACATAAAATTCATTTTCCATTATGCTTCCATTCATGCTAGTAATATATTTGTTATCAGCGGTGTAACGTACAATATATCAGTTGAACCTGACACCCCAGTATGCTGTTGAGCAAATAGTTAAAGGTCATTCTGTTCATTTGAGCTCTGTATGAACTGAATGTGATGCGTTCTTGTGCGTATGGTCAACAGATTTGAGTGTAACTTTATTTCAGGGCCGTATTTGCATTTTCTGTGCATTTAGACTATCCCTGTTAATTTTGTTTTATAATGCCCCTTTGTTTGCATTCAGCTTCATGTGCAGCCATTGTTTCAGCTGGCGTCTTATTGCTATGCATCGACACGTCCTCTGAAGTGAGTTTATGCCTTAAAGAGAGGAGGTAGTCTCAACACCATCATTCAGTGGTGAAAAGTTTTAGGTTTTTGTACCTCATTTTAAATATAGTAATATTTAAAAACTATTTTGTGGTGTAGAATGTGTGTGAATGTCTGTTTGTGATTTTTAAGTCATTGATTTATGTATTTTGTCATCGGTAATTGTATTTAAATGATAAGAGGGAGCTGTTTTGTTTTTGTTGTTGTGAGAGAGTTTGTGAGCAAATCAACATCTCATTGTTTTTTTGTTTTTGTTTTTTTTGTGGAAGGTGAAAGCTAGTGTACCTGTTATGATGAAGGCATTATTTTCATTACTATAAACATCTCAAGTGTTGCGTGACTCATATGCAACATGTGAAATCTGATTGCTGGTATAACTGTTTTTTTGTTTGTTTGTTTTGTTTTTTTCTTTTGACATATGAACTGAAAGCTCATGGCTTAATATTTTTTTGCAATGGAAAAAAAAAAAAGAAAAACATGATATCTGATCCAAAACTGAAACTTCTCGTTCATTTAATACAGTCTTTGTTTCTGGATATTTAAACTGTAAACAGTGAGACATTTTTTTTTTCCTCTCTCATTCAAGTCTCTCATTCTTTACGGCTGGCTTTAAAGGGTCTTTTCGTCCTTAGGTCAACTTCTAAGACCATCAACTGTGTTAGTCTTCTTTCATATGCGTGTAGTGTATTGCTCCTCAAAGGCTTTTATCTCGCAACAGCTCTGTTCATATGCAGAGACATGTTTGTTTACGCTCATAATAGATTCACAAAGAACGCATCACTGAATCGAGCTCTTATGTGTCTCAGTGGATAAAACACCTTTAAGGAATAATGTCGTTTACAATATTACAACTTAACTATCTGAAGACTCCTCCAACATTTCATCAACTAAAGGATGATCGCAATAAATACCCCCTGACTTCTATTTAATGATGTGAATCAATACATCAGAACCGCTGTGAATCATGTGAGGAGTCGACTCAAACGAATCACATTTCCTGAGTAAAGCTCTTTATGTCATTATTCAGGTACAACGACATTAGTTTATATTCATATTTTCTGTATAACGTAGCCTATTTTAAATAAATGTAGAGATGTTATATGTGGATATTTAATTCATTGTGTACAAAAGTGCGCTGCAATTTTGGTAACAATTTATTCTTTATATATCAATGTATAACACCTATTCTTTGAAAGTTTAATCTTCAAAAGCTTGAATGCACCTGTTTATTTATTTGCCATATTTAATGTAGATTTTTAATATTGAAAAAATTTCAACTTTATAACACTAATCTAAAGTGTTATATATGTGCATACTGTTTATATAATATTTATATAACATCCCTGTGTATATATATTAAGTAAATTAAATCTTAAAGATGCTTCAAATCTATAGCAATATATATCTTTAAAAGTTTCTTTATTTATTATTGTTTACTTGTTTATTTCAAAGGACTTTAATTTTGAAGCTTTATTTTGGGGCATTCCCTTTATCGTCACATCTCGCACACCCAATTGGGTTGTGTGTGTGTGTGTGTGTGTGTGTGTGTGTGTGTGTGT